>JANTFA010012786.1:0-16231 GCA_026413405.1 Phytosciara flavipes | reverse complement strand
AGTGGAATTATGCATGGTCTTCGATTCGGGGCATCGGAATAGGAATAGGAACAGAGAATTGGTGAAAAGAGTGTTGTGTTGTAGGTCGTTGTGTATGTTGGTGAGAGGCCAACTCTTTCACTGTGTATTTAAAGGTAAGCATCGCTGTATGTATGCATACATCACTTAAATGAATTTCGTAACGTAACACACTGAATATAAAATGTTACTTTTACTCTCAAGCCCAACTAGACATGTGCGCCGACGACATTTTGGCCGGTGACGTGGCTGAGCCGACTAACAAATTGCACCGCTGCTAGTAAAAAAAAGGCAGCCAGTCATGCCCTTGCCGATAAAATTTTGTTCACCGCGCCGCCGCCGCCGCCCGAACCCTCGGCTAGCTGCCGCCGATTTTTTTCCATCGGCGCACATGTCTAAGTCGAACGAAAATGTGGTATCGCACGATCGCATATATTATGATGGACCACGCGGAAAGATCTCATTGAAGCAGTTTGTAGCATGTAACGTTGAAGGGTCTTGCATTCCGGACCGCGTTGAGTCTGCATAGCATATATTACTGTCAAAGAAAAAGTGCAGCCAAGATGTAACAATTTTCTGTATGTGTTCAATCGGAAATGGTAACCCTTTCTATTCCCTTCACGAATGAGAAAGTGATTATCTTGCAACTTTCGTCATAATGCAACCGTAACACCGGAAATTCTATAGATGAAAACAATATGACTCATGGCTGTCATTCTAGTTTTCTTTTCATCATTCTCTAATTTCGTACATCAAAAAGCTCTTCACAAACAATTTCACCGAAATAACTTGGACCATTCACATTATAAATTCACTCGTGTTGACATAATGCTAGCACACACATAAAATGTGTATATGTCGCGTCACATAGTATACCTTGAAGCATATTATGTACGAATAATAAACATGCGTTTCATTAAAATGATTTCTTCTTCTTATGTAAGAGTATGACCCTGAAAATTTCGTGAGTTTTTTTTCCTCGTTGTTGTATAGTTGTTGCGAGTAAATATATTCTCTTTGGTTACGTTTTTAATGTTGCGCGCTTTCTCGACTTGAATTTCTAAATGATCACGGTGGGCCTGAAAAAAATTTAAATGGAATGACTCTTCTTTGGCTTTATGGAGGTTGAGTTTGGGTGCGTGAGTACTGTGCAGCGAACCATGTTTTGCAGCAGTCCCCTGAACCGTTCCGGAGAACGAACCGGCTTCACAGTATAAGTGGGTGGCTATGTCCGGTACTTAGTAGGGAACGGATCAGCTGGTGTGGCAATCGTTAGAGGAGGTCACCCTGATGACAACGGTACATGGATGGGTTCCACACAGTCCAAATGGTGACCGATGGTACGCTATCAAAATGTTTCCCTTCACTGGAAAGTCAATTTTTGCTCCAGCTAGAGAGTGGCTACAGGGATACTTTAACTACAATTGGTGCAGTAGTAACCGGTAGTCTGTGCTTAATTAACTTCGAGTTCGAAAAAGTCGAAGTCGACTTTTCAATCAAGGGCAAAAACACATTCGTATAACGTAGTCATCGTAGACCCCTCTAATGATTGACTCACCAGCTGGTCCGATCGCTGCACCAGTCACAGCCTACCACTTATACTTCGAAGCTCGGGAGTACTCATGTTCTCAAACTCACCATTGAGGCAAAGAAGGGTCATTGCGAGTACTTTTAACTTTATTTCAGACCCGCCGTGTGATTTATTGTTTAGGATATTTTGGCATTATACATCGACATCATAATATATTCACATGTGTGAGGTGGGTTTTCGTCGTTGTTTCTCTCACTTTTTCGACTATACCTCTAACCTTACCTACAAACAACTATAAAAACGAAGTTTTCAGTTTCGGTTCGTATGCCTTCAGTATTTATTTTTGGATTAATGGAAATTTAGCTTACCAAAAATACAAACGTGTTTTGTAAAAGTAAAAGCCCTTGAATTTAAAGGTCTGGCTCGGATAATCAAGAGTCTTTTTGTTTGGTGTTCGTATTGAATTCATATGCGTATAGGACTTCTATCGTTTTGAATTTGGCAATTTAGACGGTTTGCTGCGCTCCTATACCAAATTGGCAACCGTTTTTTTTTTCATTCGTTCTTCCACTTATTCGCTTTTTGTTTCGATTTTTTTTTCGTTGCAAACAAAAGTGCGGAATGAAAACAACACAAAAATTTGTTTTTCTTCTTTTGTGTAGTGTCCATGGGAAAGTTATTTCCATTTTTACATTGTGTGTATTGTAGGATATGAAATTTGCATATGGCTATGGTTCGTTGGAGAGAAGAAAAAAAACCAACAACAGCAACATGGAATCGAGGAGGCATATTGACCGTTTTCGAATGGTTTTATAAGAGTGTGTCATTGAAATGTGTCTAAAAAGATATCGCGGTGGATTTTTGATGTTTAGTTTATGTTCAACGACTTTTTCGAGCGAAGGCTATGCCAAAATTTATTGCAGCAATTAATTTGGACATTTCTTTTCTCGCAAGAATCCTTCGCATTCTGATCAATAAATCATTTGCTGCGTTTGCATTTAGCTCGAAAAACCATTTCTGCTTTTGCTCGAAAGGAACAAGCAGATCCCGCTGACCGTCTTTTCCAATTGGCGTAAGATTAATCGAATTAGCGAAATCAGTATGACGAATCCAAACAAATTGAAACTGCTGGGGAAATACCACCAAACAACGAAAATCATAACGCTCCAAAGAACTGACATAATCATTACAGAGGGCAAAATTGCTCAGTGTTATCTCGCTTGACAACACCACTTTCAAGAAAAAAATTAAAGATTTACCCGGACCTTGTTTACTGCTCTCAAATACACACACACACACATTCAGGGCAATTCGATTAAATTTCTTCTTGAAGTGTCACTCTTCTCCACCAGATAAACGAAGCAGTGCCATTTTATCTGAAAAGTATTTTGAAAGTGGCAGAGAGATTTGACGCATTGCTAAAAATGATACGGGGCCCAATTTGAATAATTTCTATCTTTTGCGAAAAAGTAGAGATATGGAAAAAGCATTCACGAAATGGATGACTAAAATTGTACGGACGCCTTGCAGATCGAACGTTAAGATTGCGGGTGTTATCGTCGTAAAATGATTAAGAAAATGAGTCGTTTCGGGTTTAGTGTACAAATAATATATTATTTGCTCCATAAATCACATGACGGTGAGTAATGTGAAAGAAGATCGTGTCAATGTGTGTGGATTTGGTACACTGTTTGAGATTTGATTTGCTTTTTGTTTTATGTGTTGGGAATATCCGATTGATAGCTCCGGCAAATAGAAAGCAGACACGTGTTATTCTTCAATGACTTCAATTCAATTGGAACGAGTACAATCTTAACTTTGAAGAACTCTCTTCAAGTCTTTTTCGTTAAATTATGATTGTAGAGCAAGCAAAATTGATCGCTGACTTCCTGGAAATAGGCCAGTCATTTGCGATTGCGACAACGGCGACCAAATTTTCTGTTGCAACCTTTGAAGTAGTAGATTTTTTATCAAACACTCAACTTACTTACTTCGAACAAGAGATTAGAGTTTTGCCATTGGATTACAGCTAAATGTCCTCACAACTGAGAACAGTTCACTGTATACTCGGTACTGCGACTGAATCATAAGTTTGCTATTTCGATGTTCATATCAACACACCGCCATAGCAAACAACAAATTTCTAGCTAAATTAAATTGAACTATCGGCTCACCTTCCTGGACTAGCTTATCACGTTTTTTTGTTGTTGCTGTTCTTTTCACAGACATAATCATGTTTCTGTTGACATCAAAAACATTCGAGTGTCATTTTTCAACTAAATCTTATCAGCGAAATTCACTTTTACTTTCTGAATTTTGTAATATTGTTTCTCACTGAGGTTTAATCACCAATTCATTCACCATTTTTTCCCTTTCAACTGATAAATGACAAAATTATCATTTTGTATCGACATCGGAATCTTCGACTTTTTCGAGTTTAATGTTGATTCAGTAGAGAAAAACTAGGAAAATTACCTTCCATGTGATGAACGTAATCAACGAATTTCCTGATAATAATTTATGCCAATTGAAATCGTTCATTCAACGGTACAATTATCAATTAAAGTAAAATGAGTTTAAATAATTCAAAAAAAAACTCAAGAGAAAAGTGTTTATCATCCAATTAATGTTACGAACGGTAGTTCTGTGAAATTGGTAAAATAAAAATCTTGTTCCGTCAGTAAAATGGCTGTAATAAATACTAGCAGACTACGTTCTGGTTTGGAACTTTAACTTGCCAAATATGATGTTCACAGCTCGAGCCGAAGACGAGGCATGTAACCACATAAAGTAAAGCATAAAATTCCAAACAAGGCCGCAATAGTAGACCCCATGTAACTGATTAATTACATGTGCGCAATGTTTGCGAATTACGCTTAGAGACAGAAAGACAAATCAATGGATTCGACAGAAAACCAAAGTCATCGATCTCATTGAAAGAGGAGCATCTCTAAAGTGGAGTTGAGTGGGACACAATGCAAGGGGGACAGATGGACGTTGGACCAAAGCAATCATGGACCACATTGTATAGATTTATACAAAATCTTGGGATGGGTTGGCTCATTGGTAACGTACCTTCCATCAAGAAAGCCCGAGTTCAATCCCGGTGAGGGACAAATTCTGTAACGGATTTTTCTTCAATTTATATCATAAAAGTAACGTTTCTAGGCGTACCCGAGCTTCAAAATCTGGGTAGGTAAGGTGTTTGGTGCCCTCAACGAAACCTTACGAACGACATCTATGACGTCACCCATAAACGATGAATTCTGTATACAAAATATCTGAGCTCATTGTCAGCTGAGATAGAATTGACGCCAAATAACTCCCTCTCCTAACGAACTAACTAACTCTTCCTAACTCTCTTCAAAAAAAATTTGTGTTTTGTGTGCTCGTTTGTGCATGTCATTCGTTCAGGGGGGCGAATGTCTGTTGACGGTGTTGTGTTGTTAAAAAAAATTCCTAAAATAAAAGTACTTTGAAGAGAACTAGAAACAAGTAGCAACGAATCGTTCAAGATGGAAGAAAAACGGTGAGGCATACATTCAGCAATGAATATAAAAAATGGACTGAGTTTCACGGAAACGTTTGATGCGTTCATAGGCTGAGAAAGAAGAAGAAGATGGTTGAGCCGACGTATGAGCCGAGGGTCTGCTGTAGGCTATTGTTATTCGCTAAGAAATGAGTTTTAACGTTCAACTCAATGAAGTAATTACTAACTTTACCGGCGTTTTACAGTCAGTAAATGTGAATATTGTTGTGCTTACGGAATCTTTTTTGCTGATATCTAAGTCAAGACTAGGTTTAGGCTCATCTGTTATCCGATAGCGATGGCAGAAATAGAAATGTCCCCCAGTTACAGACAGATTGCTCTTATATGTCTAAGCGTACGCTCTCAAACTAATGAAGTACAAGATTTCAATTTTAATTTGTCGGCAAGAAAAATAGTCCATCCAAAGAAGTAACAGATTCGGTAATTGTAATGGATGCTTGTCTGTGTCTGAGTGTAAAAGATTCAGATATCATTCACATCTCACTACATCAATTTAGCAATACAAAACAATAGAAATTCATTTTCTGCTTTGTTGCTGTAAAATGTGTGTACATGTTTCAAACACCACACTCAAGTTGAGTAATCGTACAGTTCATAGATTAACACGAGAACTGAAAACGATAAAGATTCCACGTGTTAATAACACAAAAAGTGATAAAATCGCTACTACTGCTGCGATACGAGCGAGTGTGTATGGATTCAACGTTGTGTATTTTCCACTGATGTACTTTACTACAGAAAACATTCATCAAATTATGCGATGTGAAGCAATGTTTCTTTTTTCTTCACATTTTAATGAATTTTGTTGTGTTTTGTGTAGTATACTTTATGGGAGAGATTAAATTTAGCCTTGAGCTTTTTTGTTCCACAATTAAAACTTACTACAATTTGAACTAAAACATAATAATTCTAGTCGAGGCGCACACGAAATAAAAGTGTGGAGAAGAAAAACTCCATAAAATTTATTCGTACAAAATAAATGTTAAAATTCGATTGCATAGAGTGTGTGCGCAGTGCGCAGAGAGCTACAATTTCTATATTTCATGCAGTTGAACAATGCAACTTAGTTTTAATAAATTGCATGCGCAGTAATTGCTCCACATTTGCACATTTTGTTTTTATGGCAAAATGGTTTTTTATTTCTCTTTTCTGTTTCTAATGAAAAGTTCTTGCAATAAAATATCGAATAAAGCACGAGAAATAAAAGAAAATCTTTCATACATCTAGCGGCTGGTTGGTTCATACATGGACAGACTGGAGAGCCGCCGAAATTTAGCTGTAACCAAAACGGCGGCTAAGAGCTAAAACCGTCGTCGCCGCCGCGGTGTTGTGTCGGCTAACACAGCGGCTGATGTAAGTTGAAAAATGTTTCATGGCAATACATCTCGCTGACTGATCCTGTTCTCTAAGAGCTGTTTTCTTTTCAAGATTTTTCAATCGAGATGTAATTCATCAAGATGGAGATGTCAATTACATTTCCATTTCATACAAATTGATTCAAGATTTCATGAACTCAATCTCAATGTTTGTCAACAGAAGACTAGTAGAAAACTATTTTGTTCACTAAATTTACTCGACCTCCTTCTTGACTATTTGTCAATTCCATTGTTCAGTAACGAAGCGTTTTGATCTGATTGAAATAAAATGACATTTTGAATATTTTCATTCCCATTTCTTTTCCTTCGTCACGCATCCACACATTTCTTATAGCCATCACCAGGCCACCACATACAATCTTCTAAACTGTAAAGGGATCTGAAACCAGGGCCTTTTTTCCAAAAAAAATTTCAAGAATTTTCACGAATTTCGAGAACTGAAATGAGCTCTGTCATAAACTGATGAGAAATATCGCAGAGATTCGCATCCCGACCAGCAACACAACATTAAGTGTCTCCGGTAAAGATTTCTGGTATCCGCTTAACGCAAGAATCGCAGTGAAGTTTAAAACCAAAGAAGTAACATTTAGCCGCCATCAGCCGACATTTTTGGACGCCGACACATATTTTTCAACGGCTTTGTCGATCGAGCCGCTGGCTACCAGCTTCCTCTTAGTCAGCTAGACGCCGCTGTCAAATTTATAACGGCTCTCCAGTCTGATCACAACATAATGTGTAATAAACTGACTCTTGCTCACTCTTGTAAATTCGTCGTAATAATATCGTTACACACACGCGCATTACATTTTACAATAAATTCTCACCATATAACGCCAACAACTAAGTTTTCAAGACTTGCGGTTGTAAAATTCATTTTTCTTTTTTAATTTATTTTATTTACGTAATTCTGCCTTCTGCGCAAATTCGATTCCAAACTGAGATTGTCTTGTTGTCATTTCGAAACAGAACAGAAATCAGCCAAATGAGTAAAGTTATCTTAAACATTCCACATATTCCACACTTAGGAATTTTCAACTTTTTTTATTTGTTCGAACACTCATGGTCTCGGTACTGTGTACGTTTCAGTCACTCTTTAAAAGCATAGTGTTCCATGAACGTTTGATCCACTTTATATAGACACAACAACGGTCAATTACGCAACGATTAATTATTTTAATCGAAAGAATCGGAAAGAATTAGAAAAAAAACTTCTTCGTTTTGGAGGGCTAAGAGAATATTTGGTTCAAGTAACGAAATAGGTGCACGAAATTACAACCGAACCGCAAGTTGGACTGTACTGTCAACGAATAAATTTTCTAAAACTCGTCCGCACTGCGAATAATTCCCTATTTTTATCAATAGAAATGTCTATCATTTTTAGGTACTCTACAGGCCAACATTTTCATTTATTTTTATTTCTACCAGCCGACACAAACTTGCTGCAAACGATTTGACTGACATTCTGATTAAACCGAAAAAAAATGAATTCAAAAAAAAAATTTCGTTCGTATTACAACTGCCGCCGCAATGAATTGAATTACTGAAACACTTTCACTAACCCAATTTTCGTTTTTTAGATATTAACATTTTATGCTGATATCAGCAGCAGTGTTTTACATGTACACAGATTTGATTAAATCGGCCTGGGTTTATCTTCGTCTCTCTCTGTCTCTGTGTATATATATGTTCAGAACACTGGTGTGTAAGTATATTTGATAGAATGCTATTTTGGAATAGTAGTTTGAAGTTGGATGAGTCTCGCGATTCGATTACAGTACACACTCATTTCAAAAATGTGATGGGGCTAGAATGTTGTAATTTCGTTAGATTAGAATACATGACTTTATTGAGGTGGTGTTGGAATGTCTGTCCTCTTTTATGCGCGTATATCAGTGCTCTGCGACTGTTTTGATATGTCGCTTTCATAACAACAAATTGATGGAATAGGTGTGCGACCTTGATTTTTATATTTTATTAGTTTTTAAGTGGTTTTTCAAAGATATGTTTTTATCATTTCTCAAGGTATTTTCAGTTGATGGATTTGGAGAGACATATTATGAGACTCGTCTTCTCTTGTTTTTGTAAGTTTTACGCATCACATTGTTTCGATTATCAGTCGTTTTTTTTTCTGTGATCTTGGTTTTTATCAGAAAATCTTTGTGTAATAAGAACCTGTTGGTGTTCCAATGATATGTAAACACACCGTAGTGGAAATTACGAATGGAAAATTTTTTAAGAAAATAATTTCAACGTGAGATTCATTTCGAGCTTTTTTTTAAAATCTAACTAAACATAAACAAACATCGAACGAATATAACACACACTCTCCATCTCGCTCACGTCAAACATAACAAACAATAATTCGATAATCGCACACCTGTTAACCTCGTAATGGACGAGTCTAGTCAATTAACTGTTGTTTATATAACGAAAAGTGGTCGTAGAAGTAAGTGACCCAAGAAACGGAAGAACGTTAAACACCAGTAGCCCTCAATGTGTGATATATAAATTCAGCGATAGCATCACTGTTATTGACATGAGTGGTTGTTGGTGCGTATTTATATGTCTCACATCTTATCAGATTGGGAAATTATGTCTGAATTCAATAACAATTTCTGTGAGATCTCTAGGTGAAATATTGCGTCGCTTTGAATTAGTCACAATCTTTTGCGAGCCGGATGGTCATTGGTTAATCGACTTTATAACTTGATTCGATCGAAGTATTTTCGACAGACGGAAAACGAATCTGTTAGCTCAACTGGTTTAACTTGCATTATGGCACTTAGGAGAACATTAACTAAAGCTCGTTTTAGTAGTTGTTGATAACAGGACGGATGATAATGACCATCGAAATTAAAGAAGTTGAGAAATGGAGAGTGTGAGAAGCAAATACACATTTTCAGTGGATATTGCACCTAGAACATTTCGTGTCGCAAGTAGAATTAGATGGATCACGACATGAACGATGTGTAAATTCACAAAAAATCATCTGTTATCGGACAGCGACGACCATATAATAAGCTATGACCTGATGTCTGACATTGTTTTATACAGTAAATCGATCGTCCTATCAAATGAAGTAGTAGATTTCACAATCATTGATGTCGAAAATACTTCGATCAAATGAAGTAGTAGACTCGACATTGTGAAAGTGGTAAGATTGTGGATCAGCGCGACTAACATGAACGGGCCATGTGATCCATACGAATGGCACAGTGGCTGAGAAAGGTTTTGTGAGCCGGATTGATGAACCAAAGAAAAGGTGGATTGACTGTGTCCTACGAGAGCAGGAAATTAATTCGTAATTGGAAAGTTATTGCTGTGGATTGCCATAAATTTCGTAATGCTGTTGTGGAGTCAGTCAAAACCCGCCTGGGTTAGACATGGCTGTTAAGTAAGTAAGTAACAATGTGGATGGATTCTTAGAGAAGATTTTTTGGTGTTTCTTGTAATTTTTGTGGTAAAAGATGATTGCGCGAAACTAGTTGTGGGATTTTGCTAATTCGATAGAACAATCAAAAAATCATTCAACACCCAGCTGTAGAACAACGTTCAACTCTAAGAAACTAATACGAAAAAAGAAAACATTCTCACCTGTCTGTCAATGTTGGTTGTGCGTGTATATAATCCAGTTTCACATATATTCCTTTAACTCAACAATTCTTCTTCTTCTTCTCCGTCTCCTTCTTCTTCTGTTATTATTCGTTATTTTGGTTAACACAATATGCTATACCATCACAGTCACACTACATCGTGAAGAAGTTTTGTTTTTTTAACTTTCAAACGTTATTCGAATCGAAAAAAAATCAGATGACTGCCGAAATTTCACTATTCAATCAAAAATAATAATCCTTTTGGATACAGATGAATCGTCTGTGGACTGAAGAAAAGATCCATTTTCGATAATAATAGAAAAACCACACTTTTTATATGTACAACGTTTTCCATCACACACTTTTTCCGCCCTTTGTTAACAGCAGCGGATTATGATGGAACACCAATAATTGTCAGAACGTCAGTAGTGTGAGAGGACAAATAGAATCTTTCTTCTGTCGTAATTGATTGCACTTCGATGGTTTTGAATAGAAAAATGCCGACGATTTTTTATGGTCTTAACTCTGTATTGATCAATCAGTTCTAGCATCTGGTAGTGCTAAATATACTTTCTTTCCATTCATCATCATCATCATCAGCATCATCCAATTTGACCTAATTAAACTTAAACGATGTACAGTCCAAGTCTTATCCATTTTTTGATGATGAATTCATTTCACTTTCATTTTCACACACGCACTAGTCCAATCCAAAAAAACAAAATTTAATTTTTTTTCGCTGGTTGATTTTTATTGTTCTTTCGTTTCTTTTGTGAAAATGCTTAATTCTGCAAAAGTCTTTTTTTTTATTAAAAGTTCATCATTTTTAATTCACTGGCGCACACACACACACTTTTCACTCATTTTTTGTTCATTTAATTTCGAAAATACAAAACACATTTTGTAATAAAACTTTAAACAAAAAAGCGAAAAGTAAAAAAAAAATGAAATAAAATCAACTCTGATTCGTGTCGTAATAATATTACGGGCTGTGCGCGCGCAAGATTACAACATCAAGTTTAAAATTGAAAGTAAAAGTTTTTTTTTTATTTCGTTCATAAAACACAGTTTGAAAGGGAAATTTTTCGTATAATATTACTTCGGCTGGTGAGGTGATGTAATTTTGAAGAAAAAAAAAAGAAAAGAAAATGTTTCTTTCCTTCGAGTTTATTTTTGTATTGTTTTTTGGTATTTTTGATATTTAACAGCAAACTAAAAAAAGCACTTCCACTGGGTCCGGAGAATATTTAGAAAAAAAATTAATTCTTTTTTTCTCCAAATTTTTCATTAAAAGTCTTTCACATCGATCACTGAACAATGTTGAATCCAGGTCAATTGATCAGCAGCGCAACTCAAAGAAAACATATTGCAGTTTGCTTTCGTTCCACATTCCATTTCCTCCTTTTCTCTCGATATCAATCTCGATCATTTCGATTGTCGCGCGCGAGACATAAATTCTCTTCTAAGTCCACGATATATAAACACAGCTCAATAACAACACATAACAAAAAAAAAACAACAAAAATTAATTATCCGAAAACGAATTTCCGTTTTGAAGAGTTTCCTCAACATCCGATTTACAAAGCAGCAACAAAATGGAAAATAAAAATAAAAATTTTTTTTTCTCTTCCAAATCTTATTCGAGAATAAAAACACCTTTTGCGCAATACACTTTTTATTAGCCAACAACCTAATCCCAAAATTAATTTCTGTTTTCAACAACACACAGTTCCGATCATCGGTGATCACAGTTCGGCTGTCTACTCTCGACTGCCTATTTCGTAGAGGTAGGAGTCAACGAGAGTGTGCATAAAAAAAAGGAGTAAAAATTTTACAATGAAAGAGATGGTTGATAGTTTTAACAAAAAAGAAAAAAAAAATTTGTAAAAACTTTTCCGAACCAGTGTGTTTTTACTGCACAAAATATAAATTGTTATTCCACACACAGCGTACGTGAGTGTATACGACTTTACGGGTCCGACTCCGACAATCGAAAAAATGTGAATGTATGCTTTTGGACAGAGCTTATTGAATTGAATCGAGAAAAAAAAAACCAGCAAGCAACAACCAACACACATTGAAAACGAAATTTAACAAAAACTCTTTCACTCTACTTACTAAGTCGATGTAATAAAATAAAAAAAAAAAAAATTTTCTTCTTGAGTCGAGAGCGCGTGTGTGGTAGTGTGAGTGTGTAAATTGTAAACTAAAGCGATGTTGAGTCATTTCGAAAAATTTTAATTTTCTACTGTTTGACTCATTCATACAGAAAGATATATTTTTGTGTGTAAAATGGATGTTGTATGAGAGAGTGTGCTTTGGGTTGTATATATTGACTGGTTGTGTGAAGAACAAAAAGTGAAATATTGCTCAAGTACTGTTCGGTGATTGAAATGATCGTTTTTTTTGTTTATTTCGAAAATTCATTGACGGTTTTTGGAGTGCATTCAAAGTGCATTTTTTGTATTTTTTCAATGAATTCTCCTGAATTTTGTCGTTTGCTTTGCTTTTAATTTTAATTTTAAATATTTGATCGAAAAATCCGCGTTCGGCAAAACGAACGTTCATCAGAAAATTAACTTTTTATTTGAAAATGTCATGGAGGATCACCTCCACGTTACCTAGTTTTAACACACGTCGAATTTTTTTATGATCTTTCTCTAGGCTCTAGTTGGTCGAAAAAATGATCGTGCAGAATCATGGGCCTTATTGGCTAGAAAATGCTTTTGAAGTTTAAAGAATCCGAAAGAATCCCAAAAAGTGGTTTCCACATTTTTGCAAAAGATACCAGTCGCAGCACAATTCATAAACCTCGATTTTGGACCATTTTCTAAGCCTTTGACCATGCCGTGTTAGTTTAACTGATTTCAGGTTAGTAGAGATGTTTAAGTAGAAGTTAGAATTACAAAACTTCGTATTTATTAGACGAGCGACTCATTACAACAGATGCTCACAACCAATTAGATCGCAGGAAATTCTCTTCCGTCTCACAGCAACCTTAAACTAATTTCATTGTCGAGACACATTTGAATTGCAAATCCAATAATTCGCAGGGGCTGTAACTATTTTTCTTTGAATGCCTATTCCAATAGCTTTCCAACGATACTCCACACGGAAAAAGTGATTGAAAATTATATTTTTAGCAGTGTCGCATCGGGTCACGCCGCAATGCTACGCCAATGTGAATTTTGCCCGATTTCGAGCTCGTTTCACAACTTTTAAGGCAAGAAACAATTATTTCGGTGACCTAGTAGGTCGTTGCAAATAATAGTCATTTACGTCACAAGTGAGAAACTCTTTTTTGGAAGCGGGCCGGCGACTGCCTTCGGCGCTTCAACCACACGCTCCCAAGAAAAACTTTCTCACTTGTGACGTATTGTATTTTGCATGCTTTATGCCACAAACGTGGAATTTGAGGGAAATTTCACTTTCGCAGAATGTAGTAAGACCTATTTTTTGGCTACCGTTGAATTGCGAGTAGCTCGATCTGGTCACATTGCACAAAAATGTGGGACTCATTTTTTAGGAATCTTCAAAAATATTTTCTAGCCAATGAGGCTCATGATTCTGCACGATCAGCTCTTCGACCAACCAGCCTTCTGCACGATTCGCGTTACATTAGCAATATCACCTCTGCTATCATCATTCTGGTACTGCTACTTTCTCTCTCTCTCTGATTATTTGGTACCATTAGGTTGATCGACGAAGTTTCATTTTTAATTGATTCCCATTCTCATATCGAATCTTACTGAATATTGTACATCAACAGATTTATGATCAATAACTCGATTCACCTTTAATTGAATGATGGGATGTTTGGGATGAGCTTAATAGATCTTTAGAAATTTTTTCTTTGGTTGTAAAATATAAATCCACAAATAACGGCCGGAAATTTTGATCTTCTCACTCTAAATATACTGCGATGCCATTCGATAGAAAATTTGATTTTTATTATTTTTTAATTCGTTAAGTCTTTTCTAATCCACAACAGACGGTGCTATCCACAGAGAGAATAACTCAAGATTCACACAGAGTTGGGATGCAAATTCTGTGTGGTTTTTTTTGTGCTTCTTTCTTGTTGCCTCCTCGCTATATACAACATGCATATATGAAGTTGAATTGTCTGTGTTTATACACACTCGTCTCACGATCGCGATATTATAAAATAATATTTTAAGAAAGAAGAAAAAAATTGTTAAGAAATTGAGTAAAATGTTTTTCTCTTCCAACACACAGTATGCATATATCTGTATGGCGATGGTGAGGCCATAAATTGCGTAAAGAAATAATTTTTTTTTCGTTTATTTCTTCTCCATTTATCCATTCGGATAGATGCTCTTAGAACGGGAAAGCAAAAGTAAATAAGGTGCACACAAGGCTGATGCTAATGAGAAATGGCAATTTTGATTCACATTTTTTTTTGCATGGTTCGTAAGAGAGGGCTCTGGTTCATTTTGCAATTTTTTAAATATTTTTTAAACAAAAAAGAAATTTTGTCTTCAGTCATCAATTTGTACATTTACTAATCGTTGATAAGATAGACGAATATTTTTGATTATTGTTCAGAGATTTTTAGACCCGCACAAAGTGCGAGGGCTCACTTTTACTTTTGCAACACTTTCACTTTTGTCGAATTCAAATCCCTGAGTTAGGGGGAACCTTTTAGATGCCGAATCAGAAAAAAACTAGAAAAGACGACGCTGCGACAGACGATCCAGTATACCTAGCTCATGTCCCCCTACTACTTACGTAATCCTAGTGCCTACGCATCGTTAATTCTTGATAGCCCTAGTGCGCGAAGTACAGCCTCATAAAACCGTAAAGTACTGGCCTTAGTCCGGAGCCCCGAATCCATTTTTTTAACCGACGTATTATGAAGATCGAGTGAAGGTTACTCGATTTATACGCAGAAAACACTCAGGGTTCTACGTCTCAGTCCAATGGAATTACTTCAATTTTTCTTCGACCAACATTCTATTCGCTTTGCAGTTCAAATGAAACCAAAATCAGATGGAATTTTAATGAATTTATATGCAAAAAATTCTGAGAGCCCTACTACACTTCACCCTAAGGCCTAGCTAACGATTCAGTGACCCGATTCATTTCTTCTACCTTCCTATGATTTGCTACTAAATTTACACTTCCCACGTGTATTTTTCCGTAGATATCTTCAAAAAACGCTAGCACACTTACGGGACCCTAGTCCAAGCATAGATCGTCAGAAAATGCCCATCTCCCAACTTGACCGCACAATTTCGACTAACTTTCAGTGAAAGAATTTATCTCCAACCCAGAGAAAAAAATGTTTTTTGAAATTGGGTCAAAGTGTGGTGAATTAAGACCGTCCAAGTTTTCGGTTGCAAGAGCCCTAAGTGTTTTCTGCGTATAGATTCTCATTCCGTTAGGATCGAATTGATTTGGTAAAGTGGTTAGCTGCTTTTCACGCAAAGTTTCCGTGTTCAGTACTCGGTCGGGTCGGGTCGTATTTTTTTTGTAAAACTTTTTCTAATTAATTCTAATTGTATCTTGGTTAAAAGTAATGGACTTCGCGGCTCTATGAGATTTTTGAGGCTGTATTTCGTGTGGCCTATTTAAGATAAGCGCTATTTACACAACAGTTTTACTTCATACAACTTTATAGAAAACGTGACGGTACATACAGATTTGGGTCACATTTGACCCATTTAGCGTGCCGAGGGGAGTGTGGGTCAAAAAGTTCATAAGATAGCGTGACGTCATTTATGAACGGTACCTAAGTTGAGCTCCTACGATAGGTAACCAAAACCGTGAGGCGATAAAATTATTCGTTGAAGAAGATGGCCACCAGAGGTCATCTTGGCTTTTAGTGTTTCTTTTGCCTATATCTCCACCTCCAGTAAATTTCAAATTAGACTTTTACGAAGTAGCTACTCGTACGGGTCCTCTTCATGTTTTCCCAACTTCTTTCTGTTCAAGAATGAACCATTCACACTGTTCACAATCTCATGGAATTTGTAATTCATATTTTCTAACACTAACACAGTGAGACTGTGAGTAGAATTTCTATCTACATAGAGACAGGGCTCGTAAAAACATTACGTTTATATTTGTATCGCTTTCAAATGCGCATTTCGTTACAACAGATGTGGTATAAGTAGGTGGCGCAACCGAAAATATGCTGCAA
>JANTFA010012675.1:0-16233 GCA_026413405.1 Phytosciara flavipes | reverse complement strand
GCAACAAGATTAATGACATCACGACCGAATAATGAAGGGTATACATTAGCACAAAGCTTTAATGTTGGATCAATGGGATTTTTTTTCGGATAAAATTCATTTTCTGCAACGGCGCTGCGAAAAGTGAACTTTTTCATGCATCTTTTGAGGTTATGGGTAATGGGTGATTTTATCACTGATCACTTTTTATCACTTGTTACGAAAAGTTATGGTATATGTTTTGCATTTCAAAAGTCCACTTTTCGCAGCTGCTTGCAGAAAACGTTGTATGCAACACGTTGTGGAAGTGGTACCTTTTGTCACACGATGTAGTTGTTAAGCTCGCTTCGATCGTTTGGTAACATCACATCTAGTGACGAAAAGTACCCCTTTTCGCAACTTGTTGCATAATTCACTATTTTTCCTCTCTCTCTTTACCCGTTTTGGATATTCGGATGCTGTTGAAACGTAATATGTGAATAAATGAAAACAATATTAATATTTAACGGTAACGCTTTAATCAAAAAATAATTTTGGAGAGAAAAAACCTGAACTGTAAAAACGAAGTGTACGAGCGAGATATATGCTAACATCGTAATTAATTCTTGAGAGATATTATATTCCAAAATGGGTGTAACCCGACTGAATGGGTCTTATGTGATTTTTATGATGTTGTCGTTTTTTTCGGTTCGGTTTGGTTTCATTTTATTTATATGTGCGCCGGGGGAATTACGAAGACTTAACCTAATTAGCAATTTAAATTCAAAATGTTAGATTGATTGACATTTTAATCAGAAAAGATAACAAAAAACGCTTTCGAATGGCGTCGAAATACAAATTGTTTCACATTACCATGAAGTTAATTCGGAATCGTATTCATAAATTGATAGGCAAAATCAATTAGGTTGTAAAACAGGGATTAACAGAGTCAATCCTCGGTCATGATGGTAACGATGGTCATTTGAATTGACGCGGCATGTAAAACAACACGACTTTAAGTGTCTGAATTTGTGTAATATAAAAAATGAAGTGGACCAAGTCAATGGAGTATTGAATTTAGAGAAGAAGTCACTGCTTTTTTGAGAAAAGTATTTATTTACTCAGCTTCTTTATTTCGAGAAAGTAAATAAGTCCCGTCCGCTCTGTCCCTTTCATAAAAAAGTGAAATTTTGTTGAAGAGTTAAATCTCATCCCTACTGCAAAGGAAGCAAGATTTATGGATGAACTCTTCGTTCAAATTTCATTAAATTTTCATTTAAAAAAAAACTTAAATAAAGCGAGAGACGAAGGTAACAAACCTTTGGGAATTTGAGCGGGGAGAGGGTACTTTGTCATTTTACGATGAAAATATTTTTATCTTTCACTTTTCAATTTACTTCCCTATTGCTGAAAACTGACTTCAGATGTTTTTGCTTGAGTTTTTAATTACTTCCATCAAACTTTATCCATCAAACACAGTATATGCAACAGCGCTTGTCGGACATAAAAATAGTCAGAGGAAAATTGCTGTCATTTAACTCTTGTAATATTGTCGTATACTTTTAAATGTAAACAAATAAGGGGTCATACCATAGATAGCCCTGCTTACTAGCATGAAAACTCTTGTTTGGACACGACCCCCGTTCCTATACGAAAGAAATGGACCTATTATGATTGCATGAGCCTCCGAATAGTTCATTTATGTTCATGCTAGTATCAGTGGTATGTCGTACATAAATGAAGTCATGCTTTTTCAGTGCCGTCATCAGATTAAAACCACTCGACACTGACATAAGACACACAATTGCCTCAAAAAAGTGAACACTTGTCGAGTAATTAGTGATTTTAATCTAACGACAGCACTGAAAAAGCGTGGCGTCACTTCAAAATCCGATTACTTAAGTGGCACTACAACCCATTATGGGTCTTGGCCGTCTCCAACATGCTTTTCCAACTTGACATATCCACAGCTAACGTCTCCCAGCTGGTTATTCCGACTGATCTCAAATTGGCAAAAGCTGCATCGCACCAAGGCCGTCGTGCACTTCTTTTGCCTTCCGGTTTGGACTTCTGAATTTTCCTCGGAACACGATTGACAAATGATTCGATGCCATTGCTTTTGGTGTAATGAAAGGCGATGTCGAAATTTCGTCTACGCCAGATAACGTTTACCGTTATCAACGAATCAATAAACGAGTCTCTGCTGTTTCCAGTAGCTTAATTTTTGTCATGAGAAGAAATTTGACCCAAAATTCATTTCCTACTCAAAGAAGCAATAAAAATTCATTTCGAGAAAAGAAAAAGATATCCAACGAAATAATGTTTTAATCGAGAAACATAAATTACTTTACAAATTGGTTGATGATTACAGATTTTAAAATGCGACAAATTACAGCATAACAGAGAAGTGAAAATGTGTGACCAGAACTGTAATAAACGACACAAATCTCTTCGTTCCATTTAAATATTAAAACATCGTTTAAACGGCCAGGCTATGCATTGAACTCTTTTATCACATTGAATATAAAATCGTAATAAGTCTAATTGTCAATCACAGATGGAACGAATTTTATTTAAAATTTTTTATTTTTTTATTATGACAAACTATGAAACGTAATCGGTTTTAAAGTTTAACAAAATGCATTTTAAATTGAATAACGTTCGGTGCCATATGGAGGGAATTAATATATTTGGTTCGGAAATGTTTTCTTTTTTAAAATAATTTATTATCATTTCGATAGATAAATTGCTGGTGTGTGGAAGGCTTCTGTTGAATGTTGGATTTGGAATGGGTTACGAGATCTCTAGTTCAAATTTAGATTATCACGGAAGATATCTCTATTCCGTCGATTATATAAAGATTTTGAATTTTCCATAAAATTGAGTTTTTTTGAATGACCATCACCAAAATGCACACTGTTGAATCAATGTTAAGAGAATTAAATAGTAATTTATGCAATCAAGTGATAAATGACTTTTTAAGCACTAGATGCGTAAATTGTCACTCGAAGTCGTAGGTCTAGTGTGACAATTCACATCATGTGTCTAAAAAAGCATTTATCATCGAGTTGCATACAACGTTTTTCTCAAATAAGACAACGAAAATTTCACTTTTCGTCACTGAGTTGAGAAAATAGTTATTCCTGACATCCAGCTTTTGCTTTATCAGATAATATAAGGTTAGAAGCCGCGGAAAGTGGTCATATATACACTTAAAAACAACTTTCCGCATGGGACAGCTATTGAAATAAACTACGTTAGCTGCTGGGACAATTTATGAGACTCGTGAAATTCCTGGTGTGTTTTAAGCAACTCACTTTGGAAACTGATATTTTGACTCGTAGAGTTGCGTACCTCGTCTTCGGTCGTCGGTTTCGGATAAACTCTACACTTGTCAAAATACAAGTTTCCAAAGCTTGTTGTTTAAATACACACTCGTGAGTTTGACTCGTATCACAAAATTGTCCCTTCATCGGAAAATTTCGGTTGGTTTCGTTTAATTTTTTTGACTTTTTGGAATAACGCAGGCAAATGACAACCTTTTCGGTAAACTTATCTTTTCGCAGCACACGTATTTTGAGACCCATGTGACAAAACTATCAGGCAAGTTCGATTTACGAAAAATTACCGATAAAAATTTTATTTACGATCATATCATAAGTGCGTACATCAATTTTCGTAACAGACTTTTACGCACTAGTGTGCTAAATTGTCGTTTTGGAAAATGACGATCCTAAATTGAAGATCCTGAGACGTACATAAAGTATTGCACATAACTTATGCCTAAAACTGAAATCTCGCGCATATTTTGTGTTGTTAACCTCAGCTTCGACTCGGGTTGACAGTTTTCACATATATTGCGCAAAAAATCCATTTTGAGCTATTGAGTCAGTGAATGAGTATTGAATGTATTCAAGTCACATGGGGGGGGCTTACAATACTTGTTTTGTCAACAGCTCTCAGGAAAAAAAATTTGTAGAGAAGGGATGCCTGGGTAAGAATACTACTCATGCGCATAGCTCTCAATTAAGCATTGGCGAACTTATGTAGCTAGTTTTGTTTAGTAATAACCATCATAAAAATCGTTGAGTATCGTGGCGTTCAGTTTGTTTTCTCATTTGTTAAGCACAAAATCTTTTACTTCGTTTGTTTTAACCATTCATTTTTCTATAAGAATAACACATAAACCATGGACCATCACTTATTTTTGTCGTTTCTGACTATAGCAAATGACAAAGTTTCGTGAACTTTATTATCAAGTTCTGTGTACTTTCTGTAGCCTTAGCAACAATAGCTATTGTTGACTACATAATAAGTAAGTGTAAAAATATGTAATGCGCTTGTGGGGTGATGCTTTAATCAATTCTATCGTCATTTCATAAGACCTTGAATCTTTCCAGCATTGATTCTACATGCAACACTACTGACATCTCCATCCAAACTCTCTAAAGTCATTAACAACACTGTTAGTGACAATACCATAGAACTTTCTTTAAAATTTTACGAACCCAAGCAACAATGTCAATTTTTATTGTTCTTCCAATTCGGAAAGTTAATGGCCAACATATTTTCAAGTATAAAATTCAATTACTCCCATCATTGTGTTTACGTTTTATGATGCATCGTAAAAAATATATATTTCAAATATCCATCAATTATCCGTGTTTCAAGCGCATAATATAAGTGGGTTCATAAGCATCACCACCACATCATATACGACGCTGTGTACTGATCATAAAACGAAAAGTAATTACTCGAAAATTAGTTACGTACTCGGTGAAATTTCCAAGCAGGAACTTCAATACAAAACAACCGGAAAATGAATGAGTCTGAATATGATTGTAATAAGACTACGGTTTTGGTTTCGATTGGTTTTTTTTTGTTGCGATTCCATGTGTCTACCAAATGCCCCACCCTACAATTCATTTCATCTAGTAATCAATAAATAATGCGGTAAATACGAGGGGGTAACCACTAGCTAAAAGACTGACTAAAGACAGACTCCACGGAATTCCGAAAATTTCGGCTCGGTTCCAAAAATTCCAATTCAATTCAAATACCACATTTCATTTGAAAAATTCCACTAAATTTCACTGAATTCCAAAATCCGCTGAATTCCAAAATTCCACTGAATTCCAAAAATTTCACTGAATTGCAAACATTCCGATTCAATTCCAGAAACTGCACCTAATAAAATTCAAATCATTTCAGTGTAATTCCAAAAATTCCACCAGTGGTCACCCCCTCGGTGAAATATGACCCTAAATTGTAACTTTGTCTTTCGTTTCAATTTCATCGCATGAATAAAACAAAATGATAAATAAACATGCTAATTATACGCATCGATGAAGACCTATAATATTCAGTAAAATTGACAAAAATGATTAATTGCACAAGTCTGGGACAGAGAGAAGAAAAAAATGATAAAAATATGGAAGACACACAATCCATAATTGGAATAGTTCATGGTTCCATGGTCTCGGCACAAAAACCATCCATTGAATTAAACATTTGTATTTAATGTTGAGCAAATTGATTCAAGGGCAATTCAAATATTAAGTTTTTTTTCGTTGGTATAATTAAGAAAGTTAAACTTGGGACTTGGAAATGGCATTAAAAACGAAGTTCTAAAGAAGAAAGAGAAAAAAAATTGTTCATAAAAATACTTTTAATCGTCGAATAATATGTGTTCGTAGAGTGCGCGCAGAGCATACCAGTAATTACACGCTAATGGGGAGTGTAATTTATTGTGAACAGAGAAAAAATCATTATTAAAGGAAATCACAATCTTTTCTTTATGGCACTTTACATATTTAATGGCATAAATTGTTGTAAGTTAATTTTCTTTCTCAATGGCATTTTCCATGTTAAAAGTACGAGTTTTTTCCTTCCAATATTCAAGTACACAGACCGCGATAGAATGAAGCAGCAACAAAAACGAACCTCGACTCGACTCGACAGATACTAAGTTCTATATTTTACACGACACAGAGGAGAACATCATCGTGCCATTTCTACATAATATTTACATAAGGTTAAGGTCTACGTTATAAATGGATTTACGAACTATATGCATGTAAATAAGACGACGTTCCAGAGTGTATGGTTTTCAGAAGAAGAAGAAAAAAAAACTCCCGACTAAGAATATTATTTGAACGTAATAGCGCTGGTATAAAACGCGTAAGCCACAAAATATTATAATAAAAATAACAACGTAAAACGAAATATATTACGTAAAGACGATGCTTTTGAGGAACGTTGAAATTCTTCTTTTTTCTTTTTGCCACATACATTACAGACCAGAAAAAAAAAACCAAAACTCAAAGTTCATCTAAAAATTGTCTGTTTGACTGAAAGGTAGACTTATCTCATGTCGTACATCTTTCCCTCTGCTATTTCGAGAGATGAGAAGAAGAAGAAAAAACCTTTCCATAAAACTTTGTGCAAGATGCTTTCATGTTTTGCGATTTTTGTTGTTGTTATTTTGGCCAGGAATTTTATTCTTTAATATAAAATTTCATAGCTATGAACGTAGCGGATGATTACAGTTGTTATCTGACGCTTAAATTTTTTTACTGAAGTATTGCGAATAGCGCTGAAGTATTGTGTTAAGTATGCAGACGAGTGATTACGTTGAAAATGAAACTTTTAGAAATTTCATGTAAATGTGGAGGATTTCATGAATAAACACAGCGCCGCTGAATGTTATTACAGAACAATCATTGGCATTTTAAACCCGAAAACTGACTGACAGCCTAAAGACTGACTTACACGCAAATAGATGGAAGATTAGAAACCAGAAGTGTTTTGAACTTACTTCAAAAGAGGCAGTATTTTGGCTAAGTTTCCAAACAAAGGACTGTAGACTTCTGCAAGAAGTCAAAGTAGGGATTCGGTAGAAGTCAAAGAAGATGAAGTTGAGAATAAATGCTCCGGACATCTGTCATCAATATCAACGACATAAATAATCGACGTGTTCTGACTTGTGTTCTTTTATAATGATGTTCAGTGTTCAAACTAATGAAGTAAAAGACTTGCTGTTTGACTCTAGTTTGTCATTCGTACATGAAGACCGAAAATCAACATTCTTTTGAAGCGAGCATTTATTTTAAAAATTAAATTTACATAAACAAACCTAACGATTCGATTCACACAATTGCTAATTTTACTTCGTTTCTTACTATTTGCAGACGGAACTTTCGCACAATCTTCAACAACTATCAGAAAAGGCCCGTTCAACAACAGAATTTATACAAAGACTGAAGGGTATGAGCGACAAAGTCACGGTAAGTAGCTTTTAATTGACCAAAATAACATGCATTCCTACATTATGTACTGGCAGAGACATCTTTAACTAAATAGCAATCGGTTTCTTCACTGTTTTGATCTTTTCTTGTCTTTATGTTAGAACCAGACAACCCAAATGTATTAGGGTTTTTTAGTCATTTTGACCTTCAGGGTCAGCGTTTACGTTACAATTCATGGTCTCGCATTCGCAATTTCCTCCTTCTCTTCTTGTGTTAGCCCGAATCGCTTTTGTCGCTGTCGCATTTGGTCTCTCCTTTTTACTCACTCTAGGGATGTCCATCGAAATAACTTTTCTCGCCACATTGCATTCATCGTGAGAGTAGACTTTAGCAAGTCATTCGTATTAGAGAAATCAAATGAAGGCTTCTTACTAACGTTTGTGTTCTTCTACAACAGCTACACCTTTTCTGTGTGCGGTAATGTCTTTAAGTAGCAATAAACGAGGGGTGACGCACTTATCAGGTTCGTGGACTTAATGGGACTAAATGAAACTAAATGTAGCTACCCACACCTCGGCAAGAACATAAACTAGGACTTCATGAACTCAGTTCAATAAACGAAGATTCTCATTTGATGGTTATTGCATAAGAACTGTCAGATTTAGGTTTTTTTTCGTTAGAAAGATGTAGTGCCTGGTTAAATGCTCAATTTGGTATAATACAAGAAGTGGAAGTAGACCTTTCACAGAAAGCAATCAGATCAGCAGTAAATTGATCTATTACTTCTGTTGATAAAACTTCAAATTTTTACTTCCATTGTTTGAACTCGAGTTTTGTCATTTAGAGCCGTGTAGTCGTTATAAAGGCCTGAGCCTCACAACTTGACTGATGCACCATGCACACACCATATTCAATTTTCCATACTATTTGACAGTTAAAATGTCAAACAAATGAAATGACTATATTGTGTGTACGTTTGTGTATGACTGTGGCACAGGCATAACAGATGAACAATTTATTTAACTGAAGTAATTCTGATTGGCACATGGTTTATTTCGATTTCCATCTATCTGCTAGCCACTCTACAATAAATCCGAACTTCGTTCAGTAAATAAACTGTATTATCAAACTGTAATTGAATTGCAATAAATTTTCCCGAAAGTACAACACACAAATGAGTCGATGTTATCAAACTAAATGTAAAAGTTTTCCGGAATAATTCATAGTTTCGTGATTGGGTTACTGGAAAGTTGTTTGGGAAAAATCCTATAACTTACCTTCAAGCAGACTGTGGATGCAAACTTGAAGCGAAAAAGTTTTCTTTTTAATCGTCACGGAAGAATAGCGAAATTTCCATATTGAAGGAGAAAACGAGGAATATATTTTCATTCAAATTAGCATAATATTCGTTTCGATAAAAGTAAACATCATTAGACACTACTTTATAAACATTATAAATTGCACACTTCTCATTTATCATATTTCTCCACCCCTCACCCCCACCAATTTCCTCCCCACACATCCTGTGATATTCAATAAAAACTACGCCGTTACAAACTTCATTTTTATATACCATGTCTATCCAGCACCCGTTCCTGCTGTATATTATCTAATATTCACTTTATTTTCAAATCAATTTTTCATTTTTCCGTTACGCTATAGACGATGTGCTCGATAATTTTCTTCCGTTACACATTCAATGAATATTTAAAAGAGAATTTGATTTAAAAAAGAATTTTCCGAATATCATTCTACGTTCGTCTTTCCTGCATGTAGATAAATTCCCTAACGTCTATTCATCAGACCATTTTTTTCTTCGTTCTTCTTCTTCTTTTTGGTAAATATAGAAAGAAAAGTATCACGGTGTGTGTGTAGACCGATTAATAAATTTACGACGGAAGCATCCAACGATGATAAAAGGCTGAATCGAATTTAATACGTTGTTTGCTAAGTTTAGGATGGTCTTTTCATTCATGTCTATCAAAGCCGCCGTCGTCAGAGAGGAAAAGAATATTTATACAAAAAAGCGGAAAAATTCCAATTTCCTAATTTACATTTTCTTTATGAAATTTTCTTTTTCATTTTAACTTTAGCCGAATTAACTGTTCTATGCCTCTTTTTCGTCCATTTATCGATCCGCTGTGTACATACACCCATCTCTACCTCTTTTTACTGCCGACACAGAGTATTTAGTTTCAGATGTCTCAAACCGTGTTGTATACATTCAGCGACGATGTATAACACCCGAGAGAGATTTTCATTAATTTTTCGATTTAATATTTCTATCACATTTTTCGCCCAGGATTCATGCCAAGAATTTGAAAGGCTGGTGACCACACAATGTGAAGCCTTAATCCAAGCCATACATAATCGGAGGGAATATTTGCTGGAGGCGATACGACAGGATAAAGACACCAAAATTAGGATATTAAGAGTGAGTTGAATTTTCTGGTTTATTTAATTCACGCAAATTGGGAATTTATTTTCGACGAAAGTTTATGGAACGAAATTTTCACTTAATTATTCGATGAAAAATATTTGTGTTTCAGGAACAGCAAACAAGTTGTACCGGCAAATTGCAACAAACCACCGGCCTAATACAATTTTGTATCGAAGCACTGAAAGAGACTGATAGCGCTGCATTTTTACAGGTAATGTGAACAAGCGATAAATTAGGAAATATTTTATTTTTGCAATTCCGGGCCATAATCATCACCTTTCCATGCATGTACTTGAGGTCATTTGAGTGTAGATTTTTATCACTGATACCTTCGATAAGTTTGTAAGCGTGCGAGAAAAGTTTTTCGCGCACTAGTGCGAGAAATTTTTTCTTCTTTATCGGCGCTACAATCACTTATGAGTCCTGGCCTGATCGAAAATCTGGTTTCAACGTGGGCTCTCATTCGCTAAACTTGGCCAAACACTTTTTGGGCGTCCTATTTCTCTTCGCCCTTCTGGGTGATTCCGGAACAACATTGAAAGCGCTATGTTGTCATTAATGCGTGCTAGATGCCCAGCCCACCTCAACCGTTGGAATTTCATCACTCACCAAAGTCACGTTTCAGTTCGAAATTGTATCGTTGCACCAACCTATCTTCGCGCATCGCTCCAAATATGGTGCGAAGTTCTTTATTGTCAAACGTAATGAACAGCTGCTCATCACTTTTCTACCCCGTTCAAGATTCGCATCCATAGATCAAACGAATAAGCGTTTTGTAAACTTGGCACTTCGTTTTCTTTTATGTCAACTTCGAGCGTAAATGTTTGATTATTTGAGCATTTGATGCCATGATTCGCTGTTGAATTGTGGCTGTATTATTACCATTCGAACGAATCAACGCTTCAAGATAGATGAATAAATTCATTAACTACCTCCAGGCTGTAATCTACAATGCTTATCACGTGTCCTTGTTGATCGGCTACCAAATTTGGCTCGATCTTCATGTACTTGGTTTTTCATTAATTGATCATCAAGTCTATTCTCTCCCCTTGGATTCTCAAATTTGTGAAAGTGTCTAATGCTGCTGCATGTGTACGGCAGTTGATATCCAAGTCATCTGCAAAGCCTGGAACTTGAACTGTTCCATTCGCCAGTGTTTTGTTCGTTTGGATACCAGCATGACTCAATGCAATTTTCAAAGCCGCATTAAAGAGTAAGCAAGATAGCTTTCTCACACGCTCTATAAATAAAAATCGTGCCAACTCCCGGCTGCGAGCACCCGACACCAAGAGCATTTTGATTATAAAGCAACGACTATACCCATTCTGCTACAAAGGCACACATTTATGTAGAACGTATTGTTGAAGTGAACATACTAAGCATTGACTACTTGATTTTATCCGAATCGTCTTTTTACGTCACATTGCATGTAATGGTATCGGTAAATGAAGTAGGTCCATGAACTTGTCACGTGACTGAGAAAATCTTTGCACTAAACTATCTCAAAATCTATTAATATTTTCTTAGAGTGTGTTCGATTCATTTGGAAGAGGATCACTGGTACACCAGATAAGGTTCCATGGAGAATTCTTTAAGAAAAGTCTCAATGATTCCGAGCAATTTCAAGACCCAGTTAGTCACGGTACTAGGTAGACAAGGAATATTTGGTAGAAAATTAGTTGAGGTTTTGCATTGGAATAAGGTGTGATTATGGCCCGGATAGCAAAAAAACGTCGTTTTTAACACGGTAGGTATTTTCACTTGTGGCGCTCTTATTCGACTCAGATCGACAATCAGCATCTAGTGCGAGAAAATACATTCATACCTACCTTGGTTGAAAAATAACTATTTACACCCTGCCGTCAAACTTCTATGCCAAAAGTTTTCATTTTGAATAAACGGTAAAAAATTGAAAACCAATTTTATATGTCGGTTTGCCGAACGGTTGAATTATAATCGGAATATCGCAACCGAATTATTAATTTGAGTCCACACACAAAACAATAACACTTTGATAGGATTTGGTTTTGCTTTTGTGTAAAGCACTTCGCAACTAAACCGAATATCTAACCCCATTCCGGAACACATAAAAATGCATGCATACCAATTGTGAATTATCCGAACGTTACTAATGTGGGAAAAGTAGCATTTTGCGGGAATGTATTTTCTATGTTTGCTGGTTGGTGTACACACACATAGAGAACCCTCCAACCGAAATTTTATTAAAATATTAAAACATCCGAACATATAAATGTTGGATATTACCACATCGTATACCTCTAGGTACTGCTCCACGTGTATGATATGTGCGTGATATGGAAATTATTATCGTTTTTTTTGCGCAAAAATTCATAATAACATTTTCGGGATAAACATGAATTTCGATATTTATATTTATTCACAACAAGTCTGGGAGGTGGTGGTGGTAGTGATAGTGGGGATGGTTGTGGCTGTTTTCAGCTGCATACCGAAGTGGATTTTCGAGATAAATATTTGGCGAAAGAAAATTTTTTGTCGGCATGGCACACATATTTTCATAAATAGAATTACATGGCTGCACGTTTTCATTACTATTAATGTGGTGGGCTGTCTTTTTTTGCGGCTTTGCAAACATGAAAAGCAACAAATTGCAAAGAGTTGTTTGGAATATATTCGGAAATTATTTGTGCTCTCCAGATAAGTAATTAAAACGTGTGTATGCTGTGCTAATGGTAGTCTAGATGGATGGGTATGCGGCGTTGTGTATTTGAAGGGTCGTACATTTCTAAAGAAATTACGAGGATATTCCGGGCTTCACTTAAAAATTCATTAAATTCAAAATTTATGAATTTTGGAAACATTTTCAATGTCTACTCATGGTGAATTTATGGTTCGATGTGGAAACCATTTCCTCAAATGTATGAGACCTGGATTCATCCTGAGGCATACTTCATGCAGTCATTGAATTTGGTAGTTCTGTTGTTTCGATTCTTTTTACCTGCCTAGCGGTAAAAGTTCATCATTCTTCAAAGCCCTTGTCAAAAAATGTGAACAAACCTCTTTTAAACGCAAGGAAGAGCATCCTATATTAACACAACTCACCTCACTTAGCAGAAGAAAAATCAAGCGAATCACAGCAGCACTCTCGGGGCATTCTAATCTAAATGAGCATCTGTTCACCGTGGAACCTTAGGTCATCGTTCCTAGAATTTTTTGTTCGTACAGTGGTTGTGGTAGTGGAATATCTTTTGCACTTCAAAAGTCCACTTCTCGCTGCTGGCTGAATCACACGTTGAGAAATTGGGTGTTTTTGTCACACGATGTGGTTATCAAAAATAATCCCATTTCCAAACTTGTTGCATAAACAACTAGAATCACCGAGTTGCATACAACGCTTTTTCTCAAACAATTCATCGAAACTTTTTCATTTTGTCTCTGAGTTGTGAAAATTACTATTTTTACCGTTCGGTACTCATTAGCTCCAACACACATCGTGATATATTTAGTGGAATAAATGCCTGAACTCCTCTTCTGCCTGGTTAGAATTCAAAACTATTTTTCTCTTGCGATTCTAGGTCGGATCAATGCTCATAAATCGCGTCGCTAACACCGACATGACATGGCACCAAGAAGTAACGAATGCAGCGCCACGCGTATCACCGATCGTTGATCTAACACTGGACGATGCACCTGTCGTTCGTGCCGTTGACAATCTTAACTTCATTCAAATGAAACGTAAGTAAAACAAACTCATAAAAAGCGACACAGTTCAATAGCCATATTATATTCGTGTCTCGTTATGTGTCGCATTATTTATATTTCCGTCATTTTGGGTTCTTTTTTTCTTTCGATACAAAATTCTTATCGTTTCAATAAATGGGACGTTTTTTTTTATTTACGAAGAAGTTAAGTGAGCGTGTGCATGAAACACATTTTAACTGATATGACGAAAAGAATTTTTGGAGGATAATTGTGTTGTGATTATCGCAAAGAATTTAAATAAAAGAGAAATAAAAACCAAATTTAATTTTCGAAACTTAATTTTGGAAATGCAGCTGCAAGAGATGGAGAAGAGCGAATTCCTGCAGGTGAGATGAGTGATTATTTTATCGGTTACAACTTTGTTGGGACAAGTCTTATTTTTGATTTTTAATTATTGACCTTCTGCCTTCAACTTCTAACTTACAAAATTACACTACAACCAGAATCGTTTATCTTTAGACCCGTACGAAGTACGAAAGTCTAACGCCTTCCTTCTTACGTTTCTAACATGTCGAATTGGAACCCCTGAGTGGAATCCCAAATTTTCTGTGGCCACCACTAGATGCCAAATCAGCAATAAAGAAACCACGATAACTTGAATAAAACGAATCCGATTTCGATAAAAAAAATTTCACTAAATAGCGCTTTTTGAGGCAATACACCATGAAGTGATAGGCACTGACGATATCAATACTAGAAAAAAGTATATTGAAATTGATGGAAGCCTCAGAGTGAGAGCAGCCAGGACCGCCAGGACCCTAAGTGTTTTCGCTTGAAAGGATTGGCACCATTACGAAAAAAAAGTTATTGGAATTGGGTCAGTAGCTCACGTGTAGGGGACCCTTAATGTGCTGCTTATAATTCGAGTAATTTCTGCCCGATTTTCAAAAACTTTCTTTTGTTTGAAAGGTAGTGAAAATCTTGAAACTGTTTTCGGTGACATTAGAAAATGGCAGCTAGCCGCCATTTCGGGCTTTAGTGTTTATTGCTCATCATATGTAAAGTAAATGAGTAAGTCTCACCTAATTTTCGAATTAGACTTTGTACGGTAGCATCGAAATTGCAGCTGTAAGCAGTTTTAACAAGGTATGAGTTTCAATGGATTGATCGAAAGTGTCGCAGAGTAGTTTTAAGATGTATGCGCCTTTTATGGACAACCAGCTATACATCGTACACTACTCGTTTGGGTCCCCCTTACGTTTTTTGCTGTTGCCAACAACAAATAACTCCTATTGTCTGAGTCCTACTTTCGCTCTCCAAGGGAACATAATCATGTGATTGTTAAAACTTCTGGTATTGCCACAATGGAATTTTTCAACCTGAGTGTTTGCGATAGAAAGTTCACCAAACCATTTATGGAACCTTAAAAACGCATCTTATGAACTTTTGAAAACATTTGAATTTAACAAGTGGTGTCTTGAAAAGCTTAGCTGATGTTTTCCACCAAAAGCAATCTTCCCGAAAATCATATTCTCCCGTCTCCCATCAATAATACATTTGGGGCACACCATCACAGCCCCAGTCTATTAACAGCATCCCTTTTATCAACAACAAATGTATTCCAATTCAAATTTTTAAATCTATTACTTCATTTGATAAAATAGAAGAATGGTCTGAGTTCGTTGCTTCTTTTTGTGTACAATAAGATGCATAACAGATGACTGACCGTTTCTGAGAGGTCCATGTAAATGTCCTGGTTTCTAACGACCGTGAATTCTTCGCATCGCCTAGTCTCCTGTCTTCTCATTTCTCGAAACCAAAAGCCCGATGAAATTTTAAAATTATGGAAATTGTTGAAAACTGTTTTTCCCCCTTTGCTTTTAACCAAATATAAAACCTCATTTAAAATTCCAAATCCTTTTGCAGCTCCACTAGCACCAAGCATGATTCCCGAAGATTGTTCGGCCGAAAATAATTCGGTAACAGTTGCCTGGCAAGCACCCAGCCATTCATTTATCGAGGGCTACGTTCTGGAATTGGACGACGGTAGTGGTGGTGAATTTCGGGTAAGTAGCTGGATTTTAATTACAAAAAGCATAGAGTGCCACTTACAACCGGAAAATGCTTAAAATAAACATAAAACGCAAACTTTAAACATGTCTGGCTATTAGTGAAACTTTTGCGCTTTTAATGAACATAAAATGCTGTAATGAAGCAAATTTTATTTGCTAATGATATGGAGAGAGAGCGAGCATGGCATAAAATGGAAAGTAGTAAATCGAGGGGGTTGGGGTTTTTTTTTAATTGTTAAAGAAGTGGAACGAATACCTTTCTGGGTGCATGCACATACATATAGAAATGATGCAACTTCTTGACAATATGCATAGAGTCTATGTAACACAATTAAAAGCTGCGAAATCTCATTAAAATTGTTATACCATTGAACCATTCGCAGGAAGTCTATTGTGGAAAGGAAACAATATGCACCGTCGACGGACTGCATTTTAATTCCATGTACAATGCACGTGTAAAGGCATTCAACAGCACCGGCGAAGGTGAATATTCGGAATTAATTGGCCTGCAAACAGCTGAAGGTAATTTTCTTGTGATTTTTCTTTTGGTTTGATAAAATCCACACGACAAAAGATTATCCTCTAGCATCAGATAGAAAGCGCAGGATGGTTTTTTTTATTTGTTGATGGTGGCTACATAACGGTCTTATTCATCCAAGCATTTCGAACAAATGGAACTTTTCCATTAAATTGTCCTGACAAAAGCAGACCTAATCTAATTTTACTTTATAACTATAAAGTCGCCTGAATATGAGTATTGTGTGTGTGTGTGTCCATACAAATATCGCATCCAACCGAATGCGGAATGTGTACACATCGTCATATGACATTTTGT
>JANTFA010012564.1:0-16235 GCA_026413405.1 Phytosciara flavipes | reverse complement strand
TACCGATTTATCAAAGTTATAAATAAAAATGTATAATTTTGATGTAGATGTTGTGTTGAAAGTTACGTTGGAATGTAATCATATATTTGATATTGATACAGGTATGTTATTGATGGAATGTATCAGGGAAAATCGAGAACGAGATTGTTGATTTTTCTGTACTATAAACAGCTATTTGGGAGTCGACTTGTATACATTAGAACGAGAAATGGAATGATAAACGAGATAGCAGCTTCATTCTCAGATTTCAGGATTGAGTTTGAGTGAAAGTTGGAAATTTCTATGTAAAATGGAAATGGAAGAAATTTCTCTAGCCAAACACGCGAAAAATAAAAATCCTTATGCACTCCTTGATCCGTTCACATTCTGCCTTAGTAAAACAGGCACGGTGGCCGCCGCGCTGAACCATTGTGTTAGTTATGGAAAATCGTGCTTCCAAAACCATTCTATACTACCAATGTAGTTCAGGATGCTTTTCATCAGGCCACACCTCCAACAGATGCTTCCATCCGTTGACCAGAAACGCCAGACAGTCACAGAGGTAGCGTTCGGCTGTGATAGCCACATAAATCACAGTCTGGACCAAGTCGTTTTCTCATAATGGTTTGTTGAATCCGTAGTGACCTCTACCAACATTCCATAAAAATTTTTTTAGGTCTGCTGCTACTAACATTCAGAAGGAACTAATTTCGGGAGGTGATGATGTTTCGAGAGAAATTTGTAAACTTTGTCTTACCGCCGTCTTTATTGGGTTTGATTGCGTTATCCGAGGGGGTGCTCACTCTTTGAGATTAACAAGATTAACATGATTAACAACAGATTAACAAGTGAAAAATCATTGATTAACAAGTGATTTTCAACGCCAATCAGCGAAAGTCAGTTTGTAAACGTGATTTATTAATGGATTATCGTCAGTTATGTTGGTTAATCCCGGTTAATCAACTATTTAGTTTTTGGTTAATCTGAGTGAGCACCCCCTCGGCGTTATCACGATTTGAGGTCGTACATAAATGACGTCACGCATTTTCAATGGTTTCATCAGATTAAGATCACTAATAACTAGACAAATATGCACTTATTAGTGATTTTAATCTGATGACAGCACTGAAAAAGCATGACGTCATTTATGTACGACCCCTTATTGACTCTAGTACGATTGGGATGAACAAGAAGTATTTCCCCATCATATGAGGGTCAGTCTGTTCTGAAGCTTGAAAGTGTATACGAATAGAATGGGCGTCCCTTTGCTAGTAGTATACCGTCAGACCTGTCATCTTCCTACTATTCATTGCACTTTGCACCTCTTTTACCATCACTGGCGTTATTTGTAATAATTGCGGTGTATTTGCTAAAAGTAAGGCAGCAATTGCGGTTTTAATGAATAATATTTCATCAACGGTATCGTTGCTAGTTTTGAATATATGAAAGAAGTTGTTGATCGGCTCTCTACGAATTGTAAAAAAAACCTCAATGATTTTTAATTTGAATGAACTTTTGAATTATTATTATGTTGCAGGATAGAGAACCGAACTACTGATTACAAATTTCATCTAATTGGCACTTTCATTATGTCGAGATTCCTAGTTATACCCGCATATATCAAGCATTTTGAGAGTCGATTTTTTTTGAAAATTGATTATTGCCGGCTATAACACACTCTATTCAAAATTGTTGAGTGCTGTTGCTTTTTGAATTGAGCTAATTACAAGTATTTCGACATGTACTGTACACAGACAATGGCGCCAATGGAGGAGGGGTTCAAAAATCTGGAAAAACCTGTCGACGTCATTATTGCACGAGCCCAAATAGTCATCTTTCTACCAAGGAAGGAACAATGTTCTTGCAACCTGTGCCATAAGTGCCACCTTTTCAATGCAAAACTCTCCATTTCGATGAGAACGTAAATTGATTTCTGCAATGGCGCTGCGAACAGTGAACTTTTTCATGCAGCATGTGGGTTATGTATGATGATTTTATCACTGATTCTTTCACTTTTCGCAACTAGTTACGAAAAGTGCTTACTTTTCGTCACTAGTGATGAAATGAGTTTTCATACAAGGCCGGACTGTCTAAAAAAAGCCCTTCGGGCGATTTATGGAGAAAATTTTCAAATTCAAAATGAAAAAGCCCTTCAGGCGTCGCCCGAATGCCGATAGGATCAGTCTGGACCTGTTTCATGTATACTTTTTGTCACTCATTTTCAAGCAATAACTGTAAGTCAAAATCCTGCTAGACCGAGCCTCGACCACCGACACCAAAGCTGAAAATTTATCGAGCAACACTTCTAACCATTCGGCTATTAAGGTGAGTCTACGTGATCGTCCATTGCATCTTTCGTTCAAATAGTGGTCATGTCCACTCAATATTATGTGATATATTTATGCTCCAGAATTGCGGATATGTTCCTTTTATCTGGCGTGCAACGCAATGCCATCTAGGTATCATTTCTCAGCGATAACATGATCAAATTTATTACATGTGAATTTTCCTATTTGTTTTGGTATATGTGCGTGTTGAATGTTCGAAGTCTTTTGGAAAGTGTTAACTGGCTTTTTGGGAGAGTTGCCAATACATATGAATCGATTTTTTAATAGGAGCCTTAGTTTAATAGAAAAAACGAATGGTTGAAGTTAAAAGTCGTAAAAAGTTTATGATTTGACTCTTACAAACAAACAAAATGGGAAGATCGAAAATGAAAATTTTTATTTTTATCTAACTTTCCGTATCAATATATTCTGAGCATTTTATAACTTAGTTTGATAATATCGTAGTACCTGCGTAGCAGTAGACATGTCTTCGTCCAAACTCTCCATTTATCTAATTAGGAACCATTCCTAAATGACGTCCTGTATTCGACGTAGATTTTTGACACACCCACCCCTCGTCCAATTTCGTCGATAATCGGTTTTCCCCGTCCAGTTGCGTCCGGTTTTCGCACACCCCCCTTGCGCAGGACGTCATTTACGAATAGTTCTTTATTGGCAATTCAATTACATTACATGAGTTCATTATTTATGCGTTCTAGCCCAATTTGATACCCAGGACGCAATCCACAACCTGTGTCAATACTTTTTAACGACATATTTGACAGTGATCCTCGTTCCGACGAATTCATACGAACCGGTTTCGAAGTTTTGCGTAAATCAATCGCAAACTTCATTTCTTCCTTGAATATCTGCCACCGGGGAAGCTAGAAAAAAATAGTTGTGGAGATGGGAAAATTCTGATGAAGGATCTTTTTGCTTGTCAAGTTGACGATACCTTATGTTCCACTGAAATTTTGTTTATATTCCAAAAGAATTCGTAAATTCCCAATAAAAATGCAATAGCAACGCCAACGATTAGTACTAGAAAACAGCCACTAACACTTGCGTATTCCAATGCTTTTGTATCTTCGGTTTTCTCTTTTGCTTTTTCAATGTCGCATGCATTTTCTGTGATTGCAAGAACAAAAAGAAATTTCCGTTTCATTGATGGTTTTGGTGCGCTCTCTTGCAAAATTATACCTTCTTCCCACCACTTCCGTTTCAAATTGGAAAGTTTTCCTCCTTCTTGCAGTTTCAAAACGGCCTGACTTATGAGCGTGCGATATTGTGAATCTGTCGGTCAGATGAGATGAGATGAGCCATTTGTTTTTCTTGGCATTGATTAAAAGATGTCAAAAGAACTTACTCATTGGTAGGGCGATTCCGTAACCCTTTGAATCTAACCATCCACCGACTTGCATCAATTTACAGTGCCGTTCAACATTGTACTCAATGGATGTGGACTCCATCAGAAATGCATACATTCGATTACCTTTCAATACCTTTTCGATACCTTCATTGTTGTCAACTGTAAAAACTGACGGTGATGCTGACTCCATAGCAGCCCACATACGTTGATAGGTGGAATGGTTCGTTTCCTGAGATTTTTGGTGGATGCAATCTTCTGTTGCGAAAAAAATATGTCACGTACCTTAAAGAAAGACGTTGTACTTCCTTTTTCCACGGATCCATATTTAATTTTATTCTGTTTCGCCAAATCTTCGGCACTTTCAATACTAGCTTCCATACGTTCCATTGTTAGGAAAGCAGCCAAACTGGCCGTGTACGACGAAATAACAATCAATGCAAAGAACCACCACAGACCAGCGGTTACACGTGTTGATATGGCTCTGTAAATGTTATTTTGTTGTTGAGTTCGTTGTTCGTGTATATGGTAATAGTCGATCTCGCCTTGGCAAAATATCACATCCCTGTTGCATGATCGACCCCGCTACCAACCAAATCCAATTATGCATATTCCAGACTGTTTCCAACAGTTGCATACCTGATTCGCCACTTGACACGCTATGTTGAGACGAGTCCGAGTCATTTGTTGAAACTGGTGCCGGTGTTTGCCAGTCTTCTACAGCGATTCTTTGAATTGGAACGAATTTAGTACGTCTAGATTTATTTTGTAAACGGTTTGCGTAATTGAATTTTTCAATACTGGGCTCACTGTTTCATCAAAAAGACATTTGAATCATTCAAGAGAGTGGCGTTCTGAGGAAATAACGTTATTCGATTGCTCGTCAAAGTCATCAAAAAATGTAAATCCATATGCTCATTCAAACTCAGTTTTCTTAACTGTGCCACTCGTGTGGATTCAGACTCGTTGAATTTTTCTTTTTTCTATTCTTAACAAACAGCTTCGAAATCTACGTGTTCTCCAAGCATTGCTAGGCTGCTTGGCAAGATTCCTGAGCCATGAATTACTGATCACATCGAGAGATTCTTATTAATTAGAGACAAAACAAAATTATTTTTATAAACTCCGCCGGTAGTAGGCAGGAGGCAGGGATACTTTCGATTGTTTCTGGCTCTTATTTATTTCAATCAGTTACGCTCAAAGATGCACGACGTCAAGATGAGGCTATTTTTGAAATTCTTTTTGACACTTTTACCTGACGACGAAGATTTCCACTTACATGGCTAGAAAATAAAGCAAAATTGACAGACAGAGATAGGTGGTTGCCATGTATAACCAAACGTCTGTGGACAGCGGTGCCATGAACGAAAATGTACCTGGTGGTTCTTTTTTCGGCTTTGCATAGAGTATACTGATTCCTGTCGACAGACAAATATGTATATCGAACTGATGCGTTACAATGTTCCGTATGAAAACTATACTTATCTATACCTACCTAATGTCATAAATGGCATTGTAAAATCGACTACTTTACGTCGTTCATACGTTATAGTTAAATCACAAATGGCCAAGTCCGCTTTCTTTTCATATACAAAAAAGTTTTTGTTTTGGAAATTGAAGAGACTTTTCGCGGAAATCAATACTCACTCTTTCTAAGAGATACATGACCAGTCCATCCCATTTCTTAGTTACTGGATCGTATGAACCGTAGGCATTGTCCGACGCAATGATGAGTTTATATTTAAACCCTATTACTTTTGCGATGTTGTCCAACAAGTCCTTCGAATATCCTTCGTATAAGTCGTTTCCTTCAGCATATTCGTTTTCTGCTAATATTCTAGACAAAATGGGAACATTTTTCGTTGATATGAATCTGAAAGGCATCCGAATTTCTTTTTTACCTCTTACTCAGAAACGGCTTTCCAATACGGGCAACAACATTCATAGTTTTATTTTGTAAATTTTGTGAAACTTGAGAGATAACTTCAGCTTCAGATCTCGTGTAATTGATGCGCAAATTTTTCGGATCCATTGTGGCAATTTTCTTGAATCCTTCCTGGTTTAGCTCCAAAATTTCCAGGTAAAAATCTTTTCGTCTACCATCGTCGTCAAACATTATTCGACCCGTCATTCCTTCCTCTGTTTTTATATCCATAGCCCGTAAGATTTGCATTCCATGTTCCCATTTGCCGGAATCAGTGTTTCCCGATTCATCGTCATTTCCGTTCCCAGTTCTTTCCGCTTTAACGTGTTGGATGTCAGTGCATCGTAACGACGGCACATAAATGCTTCGCGTTGCACTTGATTCACGAAAAGCTGTCGAGAATACGCGTACCGCGTCGTTGAATAAAGCCGCTTCGGTTTTTATGAGATCTGCATAGAGTCCCGTATAGTCCATATTTCTTCTAGCATCTTGCTGCCAGTCGTGAACAGCTGTTCCTACTTCGAAACTTAGAGGATCCATGATACGTATTGTAGTGATATTGGAGCGAATATGTTTCAATTCAACAAAGTTCAGCATGTGCGAGTCGAGAGACGTGATCATGTAATTCTTTTTTTGGTCACACAAATCTAATTAAATAACGCCTCTCATTGCATAGAAATGAAACGTACCTGGTAATCTTCCATCAAACCTACGGTAATTGCTTGTTGCAGTAGTTTCATAACTTTTACCGGTGTACAGTCAATGATGATCCGCTTTTCTGTTGAAGTCTTAATCCGTTTGAGCAAAGGCAAGTAGTCGTCGGTATCGGAAGGTAATTGATGAATGGTGACTGGCTTGTCTTTAGGATCGTGCATTTGTAATATCTCCACCAGACGCTCCAAGGCTGTAACGAATCTGGTCAGTACGCAATCCTTTCGCATCGACAAATCAATTCATTGACATGCGTGTCCTATATGATCACTTTAAGTTGAGTTAAAGACCTACAGTCACTAGTTTCGTAGATCAACGTGAATCCCTTCCATTCATAGTCATCGATGATCTGAGATAATGCCTTGGCAAAGAAGTTATTGTCAGGGAAAAGGTTGCGGGTGTATTGATGACTTTCTGAAATGTCCACCTCATCCTCTGGAAGCCAGTTCGCTAGAATATGCGGCACACCAAGCTCATTACATATTGAGCCGACGATTTCTGTAATTGTTATCCAAATCCACTATTACTAGCGTTAGTTAAGAATGAACCGTTTTTCCGCTTACTTGTCGTTTGAGGCGAACTAGGACCAAATATTGCCACCACACCTTCAGATATTAGTTCGCAGGCTGCGTTTCAATTGAAAACTGAGTTAAAAACGATTCTTCGGAATAGGTCATTTAGGGCGTCGTACCAATTTTCTGTGCTTTGAAACTATCACCTCGCTCAACCAGTTTTACTATCGGTATGAATTCTATCACGTTGTCCATGTACATATTTTCTCGTATAATTCCATTGCGGAACGCTACTTCGGCCTCGTGATTATCTTCATGGAATATGGCACCTAAATTGAATAGATCACAGTCCCCTTCATTCATAATCTTAACTTAAAGAGCTGTGTATGCGAAATCACATCATTTCACCTTTAAGAATGATTTCACGTGTATTCAAAATTGAGCCCACCCTCGCGGTTCTACATAGGTCTATAACTTCTGCCGTTTTCCTCTTATTCTAAACGGTTGTTGATTTATATAATTGAATCTCTCATAGATTTTGTTTGTAGTATCAGATGTTATATTAATGTGCACTAAAAATAGCCTCAATACAAACAACACACAATCTACTGGGAATAGCGGCAGAGTCAAAATAATCAAAAACTGTTAGCGGCTAAATGTAAAGTTTTTGGACAAAGTGATGCATGAACGATTTGTTCATTATCAAAAATAAAGGGCACCTTCCATACATCACTTTTCCATTATAGATCACGGGAACCACCTGTAACCACTTGTAAGAATCAAGCAAAATATCGACTTCACCGTAGAGTCTGTGCTGTTTGTATAGAGGCAGTGTGCGCTGTATACTGTAAGATTTGTGCTATTTTTATACAGACCAAAACGTGCCGTCGTATCCATAGTCAATTATTTATTCATCATTTTTTGTGCGCCCACTATTAATATTGCGCACTTTTATTAAAAATTTTCGCTCTTAATCAATTCCCGTGAAATACTTCGGTAACTAATTGAGATTTTTATTTACCTATTGGATATTTTCTCTTAGCAGTCGTTGTCAATATTGTACCGGCTATAAATAACAACATTAATTTGTTGAAAGCCATACCGCAACAGACGCGAAAATTATCGTTACAGTGTAAGTGTTACCAGCGTCGAAGATTTTTTGAGACTAAAAATGATAAGTGGTGAATTTGAAGAAAGACATAAAGCGGGCCCGTACGAGTGGTTCTGGGCATAAAGATAGGTGTCTATGGAAAGCATACATCTTAAAACTGCTCTGCAACACAACATGTTCAGAACATTCCATTTAAACTCATCCTTTGTTAAAATTGCTTACGGCATTTCCGATAGTCCTGTACGAAATTTAATTTGATAAATAAACTTGGAATAATAATCCACCAAAATCATGTTAAATCCACTCTAGATGTGGGCGAAAATACTGTAAAACCTGTAGAACTTGACCATGCCAATTCCCTTGAATTCTACAAAATTCTAAGAATTTTACCAAAGAACAAAAGAATTCTGACTAAATTCAAAAGAATTTTGTAAAATTCCAAAAATTAGGGTGGTCAAGTTTCGCAGGTTTTACAGTACTAAAATTCAAAATGGTGGATGTACGGCGGAGTATCTCAACTTAGTCTCAATCTATAGGCTTTAACTTCACAGCCCGTGATGCGATTTCGTCCAACTTCCAGGATTGGTGTAGTGTATACCTTCCATTTGCACCATCTATCAACTTTGTACGAGCAGTACTGCCGGTAATATATGCGATAGGTCTCGAAAACAGCACTAACGCAGCGTTAAAAATCACCCTTTTCATACAAGAATGCGTCGAAATAAATTTTTTGGTTCACTTTTTCATCGACTCGTTCACTATAAATTCAAATTTTGAGCACACTTACGGCCTCAACTCGAATAAACCTCTGGATCGGCTCGATCGATTTGGCTCATCTTCGAACTGATATCGGCGGAATTTGTGATTACAAATCGTGGAAAAAATGGCCCGTCAAGATTATGTTTGCGTTTTACTCAAGTTATCCTGCAAACGGACAGAGAGATAGACGGACAGATATTTTTTTATTGCTGATTTGGCATGTAATGAGTGAATGATTCGAATTAAACGTGTTAAAAATGTAAACATAAGACCCTCGTACTTCCTACGGGTCGAAAGATTCTCTCTCCGCCTATTCTATTTCTTTTGGCGCTTGTAGCTGCGATATCATATGAATTTCAGTTCCTAGCTCCTCTTCAATAATTTTATTTTTGGAAAAGTATTTTAAGATTTCTCAAGAATACATTTGTGTATGTGACGGTATAACAAATAAAAAATCAAATAAATTTTAGTTTTCGTATGAACATGTGAAATTAGTTAATGTTTTGCATTGGAAAGATGTGGTTATAGCCTGGATTGCAAAAAAACGTTGTTTCTGCCACGGTAGGTATGCTGATATTTTCTCACACACGATGTCTTGTCGACCTCGGCTTCGCCTTGGTAGAAAAATAACTATTTTGACTTTGAACATTTTTTCCCGCCATTTCGTATTCAAATCAAATGTCAATAAACGAATTGTACCAAAAAAAAACTTTGGACTTTTCTTTTTATTTTATCCTTTGGATGTAGATATCTTATGTCGTTTGCGAATGAAAAATCATAGAAAGAAAAGTGGCATAACGGCCGCTCACAACTGGACCACATCACAAAAGTATCAGGAGTCGATATAGAAAAATCTCAAGCCATCCTATTGAGTTTTCTTCTTCTTTGCTTTATTTTTGTTTACGACAAATGTTTACAAAAATTTTCCTGACTTTTTTAGTCATTTTGGCTTTCAGCGTCAGCGTTTAAATATTTAATATAATTCAATTTAATTCATGTATGCGTTTCTCATTGATCGTGTTACGGGTCTCTCATTCACAATTTTCTGCTTCTCTTCTCGTCTTAGCCCGAATCGCTTCTGTCGCTGTCGTGTTTGACCGGCCCAACCGTGCTTTGGTCTTCCCATTTTACTCACTCTAGGGATGTCCATCGAAAGAACTATGCTCGCCACATTGCGTTTCTCAAGTTTTTGACTTTGTCGACAGATTTCCTTTTGAGTATTTCTTAAAATGTTGCTGCTCCATGCTCCAACTCTTTAAGTCACACCGTCTACGTAATGTAGATGAATGGTATGCTGATGTTGCAGGAGATATTTACTCGATAGAGAACCAAACTACTGATTACAAATTTCATTTAATTGGCATTTTCATTATCTCGAGATTCATAGCTACCCGCACATATCTAGCATTTGTCGGATGTTCTAATTCGTCTTTGCAAAAAAAAAATTCATAAAAAATTGAGTGTTCATTCAAGCTCGAAAGCGTGAGATTGGAGTTTTCTCGCACGCTTTTGGTCGTATCAAAGATGTCAGTGAAAACATCTTGCATCATATATGACGTCAATCACATCCTTTGTCATGAAATGATAATTAAATGTTCAAAACAATTGGAAATTTATAAAAAGCGCTGACGTATTATGAAATGTCGGAGGACATTATTTTTTCCTTGAAATTATTCGTTCTATTGAAATTGAATAAAATACGGAATAAATACTCAAAGCGTCACGCGGTTTCCTCTGCTAACTTTAAAATAAAAATAGATTTTGCATTTCATGTAAGCCAAACGTGTTCCTTACAAATGCTTCTTTTACTTGTTAACATTTGAATGCAGACGTCTGTGTCATTTTATGTTCGTTTAAATATTTGTAACAAAAAATGCCTTTGAAAATTGAAATACATAACAATGCGTATTATGCAAATGATATCGAGTGAACATGACTGAAATATTGTTGAAATAAATTTATTTTTCAAAAATACTTTTGTCGCTGTGAAATTCTCGAATCCGTTTACGTATCTTTAAATACGGTCACTTTGTCAATGGAGTACACCGACGAATAAAGGGAAAAATTTTCACAGCTGCTACAGCTACAGGCAATGTCGGTAGTGTTCCGAAGAGTAATCTCCTCAAGTTTAATCGATGTGAAAATTAAATTCAGAAAGAGCTACCATCCGCTACAATAGCTTCAATTATTCAGGTATAGCTTTTCGACGTTTCAAATACTAGAGTTGATGCTGATAGCATGACAAACTATGATTCAGGAATTGTCAGCTTAGCTCACCTCACACTAACCGCTGCCAAAATGTCATTTCTTCGAGCAACAACTTAAAACCGATTTCATTTGAAAGGTAATACTCAAAGTTTTCTGAAAAAAATTGTTCGGCTGAGATCAGTTTGGACGAGTTGATAGGGTCAATGGAACTCGGCCAAATCGTTTCACAGAATTAAAAAAAAAATGTTTGCATCATTCTTGAGTCAAGACAATATTTTGTGTGGGGTAACGGCCCTTCATTTCGAAAATTTCCAAATCTTCGGCTACCCTTGACTCAGCTACGATGGGAACACAGATTGTGTGCAGTCTTGTGGTTGTCATCGTTCGTGCCTTATTCTTGTCGACACCCAGCACTGTGATGTTCAGCGCCATCTAATGGCGGTATTTTTCATCACCATTTGGCCAAGTCAACACAGCTGCTATATTGTATGAGTGGCGTCACAACTGATTCCTGTGTACGGTCTCGTTACGGGCTTCGAGTCCCGTAGCTACTCAGTTTATGAAGCTTGGGTGAAGTTAGGGACGTAGTATGATGAGAAAAATACCTCTGAATGTCTGCGCCGGGTATCGAACCCGCGCCATTTCGGTGAAAGTCCAGTGAGCCACTCATCCTCCTTGTTGCGCCCGCTGTTACAGTTTGTCGAAACGACGATAATGTATGTTCAATAATTACATGAAATAGCAAGTGGTGTTGTCACTGTCACCGTCGTATGAGTAAAATAATTTAGATTTTTCTACGAATTCCAAATGAAAGAGACGAGCTTGAACGACATCATTAAATTTCCTTCAACGTAATTTATCAAAGGTGTGTGTGAAACTGATTGGAAAGTGTTAGCTACACATTTAAGGCGATTGCATCTGACACACTTGAAATTATTTTATGTTAACCAGTTTCACTTCCTCGTGTATACGAAGAAAAACAAACGAATCAACAAACATGCTAATACGGAAAAAATGAGGAAGAAGAAAAAAAATTCTCCAAACTGCACACTCATCTATTTTCTTTATCCATAACATATAATGGAACATTGAACGAGCACCCCGGGTAAAGATGAGGAAATTTTATTCCATCAATGTTAGATGCGAAAAGGTAACCGAATAGCTCGTTCCGTTCAGTGTGCAAACATCATTAATCATTTTTGCATTCAACCAACAAAAAAATTATTAATATTTCATGAAACTTTCCTTTGCAAAGACAATAAATTAAAGCCGTTCGTTCATACAGCGCAGTAGAAATATATAGAGATGTGATATGTATCACATTGGAGTACACGACCAAAAAAATAAATATTGTGGAGAGAAAACTCGCGTTTTTTATTCCAATGGATTTCATGTTATATGCATCCGTAGAAATCTTCTTCTTTCATTTTTTTAAATCATTCCATGTGCACACAGTTTTATTTGCATTTGAAAAGAAACAAATTGTATGCAAATTTTCCATTTTTTCCCTTCTTCTGCTTTAGTGCTTGCTTTAAATCCCCTTTATGTATTAAAATCGTGAATCATATTTTACTCGGGTTTTGTATTCTGGTTATCTATTTTGAATATTTATTCATTTTTCCTTTTCTTTTTTTATTTTCATTTGCAGCTATTACAAAGCTGTTTTATTGTTTTATATATTTCTCTATGTTTGTATTATGAGCGAAAGTACATGTTCAGAAAATAGTGTCTTATGCACCGAGTTTTGAAATGATGATCATTTCGGCACCAGGCGAAATTACGAGCGGAGCGAGTAAGGAAAACTGAAGACATTTGCTTAGAAAGTCATATTTCGCGGCGTGTTGCACACGATGCCTTCTGTAAGCCAAGTAGCACAATAGACACAAAAACAATTTATTAAATATTTACAAAAAGAGGCCGTCCATAAAAGACTGCGTTTTTTCTCCAGCTTTTTGGTTCTCGAGTGCAAATCGTCCATCATTTTGCTGCCAGTTGGGCTATCACCCATTTTGAGCGAATCAGACGGTTGGTTCACCTCCCTAACTGTCGACTTTGAGCGGTTCGTCTCAATGACAGTCAAAAACAGTTGGCTCGTGTCACCACTGTTCTGCCCTACAAAGCTATAGGGACAACGAGACTCGAACGTAAAATGAAGATTCTTGATTTGTCAAATTTTGACTCGTTAAATTTTAGTTGGACAGTACGTTTGGCTTTAGAGGTTGACCTTGCTGTATTCTGTGTGGTATTTCTGCTTTGCTCGTTTTCAAGATATTTCCAGAAGAGGGAGGAGGACATGAAGACGAATCAGAAAGGTTATTGTCCCTCGAAGAGCATGTCACGGCTGGGTGACGAAAGTCAATAGCTGTTGATTGAGAAAATGTACAAAGCATAAGGAAATTACTCGTGTTGATATGGGTCTAGGAACATTCGTGGACCCATATGGGTCTGGATTTTGCAATTATTGCTGGTTGCGGTGATTTAGGATTGTGCTTGGATGTGAGGTTGAATGTTCTATCCGTTGAGTTCGTTTTCCTGTACCACTCTAAAACGTGAAAAGCGCTCACTGTCGGCTTTTTGTTTCAGTTTGTTTCATATACTGACAATGTGACATCGAAAAAAGCAGCCTCAGAAAAATGAGTTGGTTTGTACTGAACCGACAGTGTCGATCCAGTGCATTTTGAACCAAATTTCCCGAAAAAACAAGAAGCTAGACGCTAAGCCTGATTAGACTTTCGCATTGTAACCAAGGATTTTTTCATTTTTGACTATTCCTACTTCATTTCTGGTCTGATGTTCGAAGTAAACTGACCATTCGCTGAAACGAGAAACCAGTGCAGAAAAGTTTCACATTTCCACACTCAAATAAGTTACAAAATATGTCGTATTGTGATACTCGGTTGCAGGAAAGCATTTTAAGTTACGTTTTGTATACATACAAAAATCGTAGACTGTTTTTATACAAAAGTTAAGCTAATTTTGAACTTTTTCTACTGCTCGGTGGAAATTGTGTGATTAACACCAATTAAACCAAACAATGTCGGTGGGTTTGTATGAAAAAAGAGATAATTATAAAATGCAATTAAAGAAAAACGAACTTTTATTCGAAATTTCCTTCCACATAAAGTATAAACCACTAAATGGAGATCTCTCGAGTGAAACGAATTGGAGATTTCCGTGAAATATTTATTGTGAGCATCTAACATAAATGTAGAAATCAATTACTCCATTTCGACACGTTTCAAAGGAATAGAACATAAATGGTCTTAAACGATTGAATTGATTTGATTTTACATATGATTGCATATCAAATACAATTCAATTACTGGAATATTTGCACAAAACTCCGTACATATGGTACTAGCCACATACTTGTTCCAATCAAATCTGGAACATAAATGGTTTTTTAGAACGGCAATATGATTCCAACGAAATTTCAATTGGCTATACCAGTTTGCATTCGAAATTCGAATGGTATAGATTGAAAGTTAGTTAAAACAGCGAGATGTGATTTGTCCCTTATTAATAACAAAATACGGTGGGTGGCAATGACCACCAGATCAGTCAATATTGAACATTTGAAGGATGCTCGTATACAGTGAGAATCAATACTAAGGTTACACTTTTCGTTTAAGCTCGGTTTTAATGTGTTAGTTGGTTAGTCGAACCGAACTAGTTTTCTAGTTGAGGTTTCTCTCATATACTACCGGCAGTTGGTAAATAGGGCAAATGAAAGGTATCGACTACACCAATGCAGTTCTTAGAGTGAGCCTTAGTTGAGGTAACGACAACCGTAAAGCGGTGGTGACCTAAGAAAATGGCCGCCAGCCGCCATCTTCGATTCTAGTGTTTTTTGCGTTTATAGTCACTTGATTTTAATGAATTTTTCAGAGTTCAATTTATAAATGTGACTTCGTAAAGGACTTTCGAAATATTGCTGTGAGGGATGAGTTTAAATGGAATGGTTTAAACATGAAATGTTGCAGAGCAGCTTGAAGGTGTATGTCTTCTATTAGACATCTAGTTATATACTGTGCACCTTTCGTACTGGTGCCACTTTTGTTTTATTACGCAATTTTTGCATTCTAATCGTTACGATTGGCCTGATTGACAGTTATATAATCCTCTCACCAACTGAGAAACCGCGTTACTGGTCCCTATAATACGATAGAGCAGCCCAGAATATGGCTTAGCTAGCATTCTATGCCTCAGCTAGCATTTTAGCTAGCACTCTATGCTTGTATGATTTTCTCATTTCATATTTCTTGCATCGATATTCTACGAATTTTTTGAATTTTGAGTTGTTTGCAAATTGAGCAAATCTTTCAATCGCAAAAAAAGGCTGAAAGGCTTGAAAAGTAATATTTCACTAAGCATTATGTTGCTCAAAATGAAGAGTCTGTCTTTTCAACATATTTCTTTTCCTGATGCCTCCATACATCCAATAATCAAAGAGAAACAAAATAAGAAGCTAACAATGTGGATGAAACTGCCTCATTTTTTATTCAACATAATCCAAAATTTATTTATTGTTTTCATAACTTCGGTAAGAAAAGTATGACTGCGACATCCGAGGCGACATCAACTTTACCATACATATAAGTGCCCCGATGTTGATTCTCACAAAAAGTATGAATGTTTAACATCACATCACAGTGACTAGTAGCTTTATTTCAATTTCGTACTTCGAGGGACTGTTATTATTTTCATGCTTTGATTCTTCGGACTTGCATATACAATTTCCAAGAAGAAAAATCAAACTAGAGAAGACAAAAGTTTTGTGGTATGATTTATCTCAATGGAATGGTCGTAACAGTCACTAATTGACAGTCAGTAAATATCCTCAATAAAAACAGCAAACACACTTTGCTTGATTTTTGCGAGTGGTTCCGCAGTCCAATCGAAAAGTGATGTATGGAAAGTGTCTTTCATTTTTGGTAATGACATACGTCATTTGGTCCAAAGACTTCAAAGAATCGTAAATCTGAGTGACATTTTTCAAATCGGTTTTTTTTTACCGCAAAGCCATGATGGCACATTTTGGTCAAACGAAGAAAAATGTGGATCTTGCTGTGTACGGCTTCGCGCATAAAAATCGTTTAGAAGAATGTCTTCGCCAAAAAAAATGTCACTCAGGTTTACGACTCTTTGGCCGTTATAATTCCGGGTCATTTTGACTCGGCCACTATTATGCGTAGAGTGTGTGTGGTTTGTATTGAGGCTGTAGGGTGTAAGAGGAGATGGTCTGCTCCACATATTTTTTCTTTATTAACTCCAGCCATCTTACCGGAGTAAGATTCGTACGGAGGCCACCGTTGGGCCCATTGTACAGCTGGTGATA
>JANTFA010012343.1:0-16245 GCA_026413405.1 Phytosciara flavipes | reverse complement strand
GTCGAATTTTCAGAACGATGTCAACCTGTCACTGACGGCAAACATATGAACGGCATTTTAATCGGATTCTTTTATCAAACCAGACACCGGGAGAGAAACAAAGGATCAATATAGATCTGTGTTTCGTGACTACGAAAGTGGTCATCCCAAACTGATAAATCTAAAATCAAACCAGTTTCGAAAGATTGGTTTGAAATCTTTTACTTCAATTGTTTGAGCACACATTTTACTATATCAGGCCGAGTTAGTCGTAGATTTTCGATTATTTTTGTCGTTCTGACGATAATCGGCGTATAGCCGTCTGTAACAGGCTGTACCGGGCGAAGGCTGACACATCTTCTCGTTGTCCAAAACGATTTTGATAGGAGTGTTGAGTTTACAATGATGATTTGTGCTAGACACTATTCACCGAAAGAACGCACCCTTCGTTGCAAATCAATAATTCAATCGAATTGGTTCGCAAGCCAAAGCCAGTGTAAATTTCACTTAACTCTTTCTGAGTCAACCAGTCAACGAACGATTGCAATTTATGTTTGTATCGAAGGTATGAAGCATATAACCAGAGGTAAGTTCATGGAAAGTTGGTATGTCCCTAAAATTTTAAACTTTGAAAATGAAATGATGAACAAGTGTGAGAGACATATAAGTTAACGGCTTCGACGGAACAACGTTTCATTACAATAACGGAAAAAACACGAAACGTGGAATATAATATGCAAAATGAGCTCTACTTGCAAACATATGTTTTCTAAAAATAATTCATTCAAATGAATTAGTCGGATCTGTTGTTGTCACCGCAAATTTTCTATAGCAAAGCGAATGAAAAAAAATACATTCGTCGGTGGTTGCTTCAGAAGAATAAATTTTCCATAGCAAGAAATTCATCGCGGTGATAAAATGTTCTTGTGTCTGCACTGCACTTAATTCACCACTATACACTGTGTCCGTGGCACTTGTCCGTTGCAGGAGAGGTTTATACCAAACCTCTTCTGTCCTGAGGTTCTGAAGATTATTTTAAAATAAACGAAAAGCGGTTGCTTCATTCCTCGTCATGCTTCGTTTCCCAATGAAGCTTTTAGATAAACATACCAAAACAGTTATCTGATGTTTGTTGAAGATCTTTCCTGAATGAATTACGATATTGTCTCACGTTTATTAGGCGACATCAATCATCAAAAATTCAAGAAATGTTTTTTCTCTCAATTACAGGCTGCAGCGAACTGTCACAGCAAATATTTAAGTTTCCAAAAAAAATATGGAAAGATAAAGCAAATTAAAATTAACCTTGCAATGTACAAACTCAACAACTGATATGTTGCAAATGGAAGTCATAACACAAATAAATCTTCTTTTTTTATTGCCTCTGTGCGTAATTTGATTCGAAATTCATTGTTTTAATCGCTTCTCTGTGTGCTGCTATTTGATATTGCAACGATATTTTGAAGGTCAGTATCAACCGTACAGCTACAGTATACGAATATGTTCCATTTTTCACTGACGAAAGACACACAAAATACCTAAATACCAGATTGTCATTTCATTCCAATAAAATCGACACGTACGATCCAAAGTGGTTATGATAATGAATCGGAAATCGGTCTTACTCATAGGGATGACGTGAATTCCAAGCATATCTTTCGAATCGAAGTCGATTTTCCAATGTAAACAGGAAATATATCAAGAACCGATGTGATGCGATTGAATGTAGTGGGCAATTTACGCAAAAATGAAGCCAAGATCGAGTATTCAAGTTAGCTCAACGTTTTAGGAAGGATGCTTCTTTTGATTTCTTCAACTGGGCAAAAGGAAGTTTCCAGTTATTGGAAAGAATTGAGCAAGATGACTAAAACTCAGAATGAAACTTTGAGGACATCTGCACTCTTTCTACTTTGTAAACACTCCACATGACGGAATTGGGGCAGTGTCCCTCCTTCATACTGAGACTTAATGAGAAACGACTACGAATCATAATGTCTGTTAACTTTGTCCGCCAACATGATTGACTTAGCGGCCATTTTAAAGAAAGGCACGTGTTACAGGTCAACACAACCTCACTTTTAAGTTTTAACAAAGTGAATTGGTTTAGTTGCGGTTATGTTTGCTTCTATGGCTGAAGGTCGGTTGATTTGGGATTGGACTTTACCGTACGAAGCAATAGATCTATATTCGTAAATGGCGCCTTTGGTTTTCAGCAAGGTTGTCGACCTCTCCAAAGTTCATATTATAATGAAAATAAATTTTTGAATGTTTTAAAAATTCGATGACTTGTAATTGTCCTCATATCTTCAGCAAAGCATCTCACAGCATAGTGGTAACTTTTTAGATTTTGCTGATACGTACGTCAGTAACTAAAATTAGACTGGCTCTTATGACTGCGTGTACACTAATGACGCGCTTCAGAAGTATAGCGAATTCTTGGCTCGGCAAACGTTTCTCTTGTCGATCTTTTTAGAATGTTAATATCTTATCACTAGAAGAATGACGAGCTTTTACATACTTAGTTCATTGATTAGACAATACCTTTGAATAATGTTTGGCGCAAGGTGTGAAGTACTCATGTCATTGTTTCGTTCAGTTGCTGGAGACAGAAGGAGACAAAATCAGCGAAAATCAATCACAGCTTTTGCGAGTCAAACCAACGATATATAGCGTTTCATGAATGAAGTTCAACAACATCGGAAAAGTAAAGTGTAGTCACAATTTTGGCCGTCTATTTTTAAATTCATGTTAATACACACATCCGAACCAGTGTAATAGTACACTAACTCACAGTTTAAAGATTTAAAAAAATTATAAATCGAGGCATTGAGCCAAACACACGTAATGTTCAAACTAGTGTCGTCATTAACATTGGACTGTTATTCATCGAGAATATGGTTCGAACTTCGAACCGTTTCAACAGATTGAGAAACGACTTAGATCAGAAAATTCCCATTTCTGCGTTATTGATGGCTATGTGATGGAAATCAGAACACTTACATCAACACTACTGCAGGCACAGAGGTCAGGTGGAATACATAAAGAATTGAAATTGAATTCGAAATTTCAATCACTTGTGAACAATATCCAGTGGATTTCATGACATTCAAAAACACGAACAAATTTACAATACCTGCCACCATCTAGCCATGGCTCTAGCCATTTTATCGGGATCCATATTATCCCGTTACGCGCGCACGATTCAATTGATAGTTTAATGCGAGACGAATTAATAGAAATCCAAACAAAACGAAAATATTATTGCTCGTGACTATGGCTTGGCAGTTTTTTTTTCTTTTCTTGAATTATTTAACTGAGCTTCGAATCAAAAATATATTTCACTCAGCCGCTTGAGAAGTATGTATCACTTCGACACGACTGAAACAGCTACTGCATTTGAAAATGTATGCTAACCATCCTTTTGGCAATCAGTTACTTCTGAGACGACCTATGTCTAATTTAAATCAACACCGATTGTACAGAGATGCATCGCATAATCTATACATTTCAACGACATATAACTCGGAAAACATCTGATTTGGTACATGTAGATTATGCTTTGCATACCAATCAATTGTTTCAAATGAACCGAAATTTGTGGATTTCATTTGCGATTGATTCTCAGTTGCGTCATTACAAAGATTTAGAGATGCAATTTCCCTAATTAATTTTTGTTAATTGTGAAAATCAATTTGACTGTGTCAATCATGAATCAATGATTTTCTTGATCTAGACGATCGATGTGACTAGTCGTCGGTTGTTTGCACCACGCGGAAATTCATTTTGAACGAAGACAATGGAAGACATTGTTGTCAAACTGATGATGAAAATGAACCACGAGAGCGCCGTATTTCTATGTTACGCTGTAATTGTTGCTTTCATAACAATTTTAATGCCAACGAACTAAATGGTTGGTGAATTTACGTAGATGAACTGAAAGTGTGGAGATGAAAATACTTTCAGTTATAGGGATCGGAATCAAGCCGGTCAAAACTTGATCTGAACCTGAATTTCTGAAATTTGTCAGGTCAGGTCAGGTCGACGGGCGACACTCTTCTTTGGACTAAATCGCATTTCCAGCTTAATTTTTTTTTATTTAGTTGACATGAAACCATATACGATCTTGATCCGCTTGGACCGGATGAGTTCTACAAGTTAGCAAAATATCAGGATATTTCCTTACTGAGTACAAACTACGAGGGTCTAATGGTTTCTCTTTTACATTTGTGACACGTCGAATTCAAATGTCTGTCATCAAGGGGAAACCTTTTGTGGTCACAAAGAAATATGAAATCAGCAATAGAAATGTCTAACTGTGGACAAGATAACTTAGGTAAAGCGAAACCAATTTTGATTGTACTTTTTTTCCCCGGTTTGTAATCACAAATGTCAGTTCGAGCCGATTCGAATAGTGCAAATGGAAATGACAACACCAGTCCAGGAAAAAAACTTTTGCCAAAGTCGGATCTTGGGCTCGGAAGTTAAGAGTCCATAGAGTGAGCCTAAGTGGAGCTACTCGGCCTTCAGTGACGATTATAATTTTTGGTCGATATTTAGAGTGAGTTTCATTCGATTTTCTTGAATATTTTTTTGTTTGAAGGGTAATGTCAACTAAACCTTAAAGCTGTTTTCTGTTACTTATGAAAATGGCCATCAGCAGCCATCTTGGATTTTAGTGTTTTTCGCTCATATCTCGGAACAATTTCACTTTCTGGTGGATTTTTTTCACTCGTAAAATTTCGAATGAGCAATTTTAACTAGGAATAAGAGTTTAAATGGAAAGTTCGAAAGATGAAGTATTGCCGAGTGGTTTAATGTATGCCTTCCATGGACACCTAGCTATAAATGCTGCACACTACTTGTACACGTCCTCCTCATGTTCAATAAAGAAGTTGGTTTAAAAAAATCAACTTTAACATCCTTCACTTCAGGTTTTCGGATTTTTCATTGTGGAGGAAATGCGAGACGTTTTTCTATGTTTGTCATTAATTTGTCACTAGAGGCCGTGCGGGCCGTTTGAAAATGTCGGGTCGTCCTAAACTTTTTATCCAGCTTGGTCGTATCTGTTCGTAGCTCGACCCGTTGTATAAGTCATTATGTAAATACAAAGATTTCCTTCGAAATTGTTGTTTACATTTCAGAGACCAATCTGAATTTAAATTTTTATTTTTAAAACATTTTCAAAAAAAAAAATTATAATTTGTGTTTGGACTCGTGATCCAGGACCTTGAAAATGAATTCAGCGAAATTGTCATGAATTAAGAAGATCACCATTAATGTGTCACTGTAAACAACTGCTACGGCTAGATTATTTCCCCAGTGAAGACGACGGGCCAGGAATGTTTGACGCACACAAAACGGCGATAATGCAAAACTTAGTATACCTCTGTTGCATAAAAGTTCAATGCTCAATTATGCATCTTGTGTGTGTCGTATCATTTTAATAATAAAAGTTTCTTTCCATTTTGTTTGCTAATGTCATAACGAAAAGAATGAGTAAAATGCAAACAAAAATAGAATGAACTAAACACACAAACCGTAATACATTTCTTAGCGAAACACACCCACTTTACGTTATATTAGCTAAATGAACCTACGTCTGTATCCAATAATATTCTCGATAAAAGTTCAAGAAAAAAATTCTTTTTTTTTGCTCTTTGATTGTAAACTTGACAATCAATTTTTATTTTAAGAAAGCAGGTTTCGCGGCCTGCACAATTCATATTAAATAGAATGAAGAAACGAAAAAGTATCACAGGAAATAAAATTTTATCAACGAAAATAGTTGGCTCACTTTATCTCTGATAAAGAACCGACATCGCGATTCACATTTTTATTGTACATTCCTACAGAAATGAAAGAAAGAAAAATTCTTCGTTCAAGAGAGGCGATGGAAATAGATGTTTTGTGTGTAAATAAAGAACAGAAAGGAAATTGTAACGAGACTTGTTGCATGCATATATTGACTCATATCTTCGCTTTCAAAGTTAACTTCACACAAATATTGAATTTCTAATCGATTACCAAACATATGAGTGGGACCCGTACGAGTAATGTACGACATACAGTTGCTTGCCCTGCTCTGCAAAATTGCATCTTTGAATTCACTTTGAATATGCTAAAATTGCTTGAATCATTTTCGATAGTCTCGTTGAGAAGTCTAATTGGAAAATGAATTCATCAAAATCAAGTTGAATTTACTTGACATACGGCCAGAACAAAACAAAAATCCGAAGCAGCCATCTTCTTGGGTCATCGAAAACAGTTGCATCGCTTTACTTCCATCAGTACCTTCCAAATGAAAGAAAAATCATGAAAATCGGATAAAATTTACTCGAGATATCGACAAAATACTCTATCTTCACTGTACGGCCGCGTTGCTCAACATAGGCTCACTCTATGGTCCTTAACTGCCAAGCCCGAGGTCCGATTTTGAGAAACTTTTTTTTATGGATTGGTGTAGTCAATAACTTCCCTACCTGTCAATACCCTGCACCATCTATGAACTTTGTGGGAGCAATACCGCCGGTAATACATGGATCGGCTCGACCGGCTTTGCTCATCTTAGAACTTAAACTAGCATTTTCGAATGCAAATCGGGGAAAGGATGTCCCATCAAGATTTCGTTCAATGGTTTCGTTTTACTCAAGATTTAGCATGTATGGGTGACTATGGGTTTGCCCTCACTCAGATCATGGATTCAAATTCGACGAGTTACAAACGTAAGAGTGAAGGCATAAGACCATCGCACTACGTACGGGTTTAAAAAAAGAGACTTAATGTGGACACATACAAAACAATCTGTACCATATTGGGTTGGTGGTTGCAATACAATTTCCGCATAGCATTAATATACGATTACACGTATCTAATATAAATGTACGTAACGTGTGTGTACATTAAATATTAAATACGAAAATCATGCTTTTTACGTTTCAATGGAATTAATTTTATTTATTTTCCGCTGGAAAGTTTTGAATGCTGAAAATGTTATCAATAAATTCCCGGCTTTATTTTGTACCATACGTATTCCGTTCGAATTGAATTGTAATAAAATATGCGGTGTGGGCGATCTGAAGAAATAAAATATATTGAGGTGATGCACACACCAATTCCGACCAGTTTGTTTCCATACACACAATGCACAGAAATTTTGAACTTAGGAAGAAAAGCAGACATGATAGAGTGCAGCGCAGTTTCGCTTGTACTGTGCATTATGTCCTTTGCGAATTTTGGTACGTTGGTGTTTTACTGGTAGATTGTAAGATCTTTTACTGCCTGCCCCATGCGAAATTAGAGAATTACATAGCAATGTGCCCCCTGCAAAAATGATCCAATAAATGTTGGACCATTTTCGGTTCATTTCTGATGAAATCTTTTGTGAAATTCAACTTACAGCTCGCCTTCAACTCGGAAACAATTTCATGACAACAGCAAACACACTTTTGTGTTAGACTTAGAATCACTTTGATGACTTAGCAAGACGTTCGGTGTTTTTGAATTCTTGTACGAGATTTTTCAGATGGTTTATACAGTATTTGAAAATTTGAAGTTCAACAGTTACTGAGACGGTCGTTAAGTCGGTCAAGATTATTATTTCAATCCTGAAAGGAAACTGCTCTTAAAAACGGTGTGATCCGGCTTTGCATTTTCATGACTTCTTAAATAATCGGCGGAACCAAATGACTTTCATTTCCGAGTAAGTCACTTCGATGACTTGGCATGACTATTGATGTTTTCGAATTTCTATACTTAACGGGATTTTCCAGGTGATTGCTGAAAGATTGCTGAAAAGAGGTCGTTGAGGATTACGAATGCAATCTCATTTTATGAACGCCTCTTCTTTGGAAGACTTTTATGTACTTTTTATGATTCAAATGACTTTTCTGACTAATCATGACTTCCGGATGACTTGTGACTTTCCGGAGTTCTCGTGAGTTTTTGTGACTTTTTTGTTCTACACTTGTCAAAAAGACAGTTTTACCCGAAGGTTGCTGCTACAAAAACACACTTGACACTTGTGGGTTGGCTTTTATCACAAAATGGTTTAGTCGTGTAACGACTTACTTTCGCAGCATCCAATGTAAGCTACCATAACGCCACCCAGATGGTTATAAGTGACGTTAAGTTCATAAATTGGTGTGCAAGGCATGAGAATGAATAATGTTGTCAATAAATTGACTTGTATAGGAAGAATGAAAAGCAAATTAAGGGAAATTTATAAACTCTAATTACGGATTACAACCTCGAAAAGGTTCATTGAAATCATTGGAATTCTGATTTGTCGGTACAGTTTCATTTTTATCGAAAGTCAACTTTCACAGTCAGGACGGCTGAAAATTTTGTGACAATCCCATAAGATTTCATCAAAAAATACGAAAACCAAAATTTGGGAAACTTAGAGTTTTCCGACAATTTGAATCGTAAACCTAAGTGACATTTTTTTAGCCAAGACATTCTTCAAATCGATTTTTTCCGGAAAGACATGATGGCAATCCAACGCAGTAGTCACGTTGCATTTTATTATATAGAAGAATTTTCGTTACAACAAATGAAGTAGTAGATCTCGTATGAAACAGGACGAAACTTCAAACAAGCGAAGTATAAGATTCAACGAAAATAATCGTGATACGTTTGATGTTTCTGAAAGGTGAACAGATCTCTTCGATCTGAAGCACATTATACACCACAGTATTCCGTTGCACCATGAACGGTAAATTTAGTCCGTTTTCTATTTGATGGGTTCAAACTTCAATTGTTGATCGAAATGAATTGTGAATAAACCAGAAGCAGCACAACATCAACTTTTATCAATGATATTCATTTCTTGAGATTGTTGTTGTTGCCTAACACTAACCACAACAAAAACACAAACTCAGGGCTTCAGTTTTAATGAAATTTACTATCAAAACATTTGATGTTGGACTTACAGTTAAATGTTAGATAACCCAACGAATAAAATGTGAACTCAAAAACTAAATTATAATTTGAAATATTCGGAAATTCTATTTTACATTTTTAATGTAACAGAGAACGTCCAATCTAACTATGTGTCGTTGATAAGATTATAAATTTTTGAATTGAATAATGAGCGATAGATGAATTTAGCTAACACTGGTTGTGATAATAAATCAAGACCGTTTCGTAGTAATGAATTTTAATCTTGAGAAGGGAAATTTTAAGGAAGTTTATGGAATGGGAAAGTACGTAGCTAGTGGCAACTTAGGTCTGACTCAATTTGTTTGTTTTTTTTCTTTCCATTGGATCAAGTGATTCTCAATTTGGAATTTTGAGACACACCCTCACTAGAACGTAAACGTGACGTAGGTTGATATGAATCGAAACTATTGTCGAAATTTTCCAGTTAGTTTTTTATTTGGTTTTTGAAATTATGATCTTTGACAGAGAACAATCACTCTTGTTTCACACTTTTGTGACTAAGACAGTAAACATCAGTTGTTCGTAAAATTTTACTATTCCCGTGCCGATAGAATTTTGACAAAGAATCATTTTGTTACATTGATGTGAGTTGTCAATATTGATACATTTCCCTAGGAACTCTTTACTGCCAAGTAAAAATGTTCCTCTCAAAATTCAAAATTTGGTTTATATTTTTAGAGAGGAAACAAACCGTCTCCGTTCAATAAAAAATGATATAAAAAACCCGAAAAATATTCACTTACTATGCTGGGCAGCTTGTTATTATTCTCCATAACTAACGGAGTAGAATGTACCACTATCACAAACAAAGTCTAATAGAAACTTCCGATGAAAAACACTTTCTGTTCCGTAAATTAAAAATTGTATTAATCCACTAAGTGTGAACATCTGCAAATAACTAAATGGAGTCAAAAGTAAGCTCGCCGATCCATGGTGAAATATTAAAATTTTTCATTCATGTGTGTAAAAAGCAACGATTGTAGAGTATATAGGAGACGACTTTATCACACTAAGACAGTTTTTCTTCCACTTATTCAATTTTTTTTTGGTCGTTCGTATACAATACGCACTGATACACGTTCCGTTATCAACACGCGTTTCGATACGCCACTATGCGCGAAGATTTCTTTTTAGTATTAGGATAAAGACGAAATTTTTACAAATATTTCGTTTGATGAAGTGTGTGTGTGAGTGGTGTAGAGGAGATTGTAGTGTCCGCAAAATTCTTCTTTTCAAATCTGCATCTTAACTTGAGATAAATGAAGTGACCGACACTGAATTCTTAAGTGTTAAAATGCGAAAAAGTGTGTGTTCCAATCGCACGCTAGTGGTTGCCGAAAATTCTTATCATTTTATATCAACAATACAAATAAATTTACGGCAGATAACAATTTCGATTGTAGTAAGGGAAGCTAAGGAAAATTTTGTTATGGAATTGTTTTGACTCAGAACTAAGAATGTTTGTGCCGAATTGGTTCGGTGTAAACCTTTCAGGTGTCCCACTCCCACAGACGTCGTTGTGAGGAAATAAGGACATTTTTCTCATGACAGATTAATCAATATCATTTCTGGGAAACGCGGAGATGATTGCTTCCCACCATAATATACATTTCCTTTTCGTTTTTATGACATTCTAGCACCGGTTTAAGTTTTGACTATTGAGTTCAGAGAGCGCTGACGGAAAAAATGCGGGATCATTCCTTCAAGGAAGAGATTTTACATTTGCGTCTGGCGATCGGGATGCTACAAAAATATGCCACTTTGAACTAAAGAGTGCAAAGTTTCAGTAGATAACTACGTCGCCATCATTGAACAGCAAGTCGTAAGGTTTCCTTTGACAAAACCGTTTAGTTTACGAATTTCATACTAATTTCCCATTCGGATTTAGAAGTAAAATTTTCAGCATTTATAAAGTCATCAACGCGAGTTTATCATAGGTTTTGCAGAGAAATGATAACAGGTGGCGTTGCTTAACATTTCTCTGAGGATTTGTCGTAGGCGAGACAGCCGTCACTCTTTTAAAATTTGAAGTTCCAGAACTTCGCATGAACTTTAAAAAGGGAGATGGAAGATCCTACATTCGTAAAATTCGATTTCGTCGAAAAACGAAAACTGAATCCAAAGGAACGAAAAGCTAAGTGACACTCAATGGTGTGTTATACATGATTCGCGCGCAGAGTATTTAAGTCTTCATTCACAAATTCGAAAGAAAAGAACGTGATTTTTGGAGTTTTTATTTAGCCGAAACCGGACACTGAGGGCGGAGGGTCTAGAGGAAAGAACATATTGTGATGGGTGCAATGATTTTTGTAATTTGGGTATGTCATGTTGGTAATGTGACTTGAACTAGTAACTGTACAAAAATGAATGCACCATAAATATCTAGATTCACAACTTCTGTGATCCGTTGAGTGCTTATACTTTTGTTAGGCTGAACTACAAACATAATTTTGTTCTATAACAAAAATATTGGGCATTTGTTAGGGGGAAGGGTGTGAGAACTCAGACAGTAGTGAACTAATGAGGAGGGGTCAAAAATTTCGACTTTCTGGTGGGACGTCATTTATGGACAGCTTCTTTTATGAAGTGACATACTTGTACGTATAATCAACGATAATGAAGTAATTGAAGAGTTCATAAATTTTAAATGTCGAGAAGTTTTATTTCACTAAATAAATAAGATTATCGAGAAATAAAATATTTACGTTTTCATCGTCCCATAATGTAGAGTGCTATACAATTGCGAACAAATAAGAACACATGACAAATATGCACTGGTCCTGATTTGGCTGTGTTTACAGTTTCTCTTTTTTTTGGGCGCTGTGAGTTTACATTCCAGGTAAAGAACTTCTGATTTCCCGGTGAAAGGAATATTGATTGAGTACTTGCCGACGCAAATATAACGGAAGAAGAGAGGCGATATGAAAATGCCTGGTCGTGAAAATTTTTGCTTTTTTGTAACGACAGGAAGTAGACCCAGTGTTTGTGCTCGAATGCAAGTCCAACATTTAACTTCCAGTTGGGCTTCACCCATTTTGAGCGAATCCGACGGACGGTTGGTTCATCACCTTAACTGTCGAATTCAAACGGTTCGTCTCAATGGCAGTGAAAAACAGTTGGTTCATTTCACCACTGACTGTTGATACGTGTCTGCGTACGGGTCGTGGACCCACATGGGACAAATTTTGCAATTATGATTGGTTGCAGTGACTGTGCTTCGATCAGCGGCGCATCTTCATATTGACCAATTGGACCATGGTCCAGGGCGCTGGGAAAAGAGGGCGCTGAATGAAAGCTTTTTCTTCTGACAATCATTTCATCGAAAATTTCGTTTTTTTCCACCAATATCTTCACTGTTTTGGATCAAAATCTCACAGACCAAAATTTTATTGTATTGTCCATGACTTCAGCAAGCTCTGTCTCCGAGGGGTTTCTCACTCGCCCAAATGGTGTGTAATCATTTCCTTATTTACTTGGTATTTCCTCGTATATTTACCCAACATTTCCTCTTTTGTATATGGGCATTTCCTCTGACATTGTGTCATCATTTACCCGAGTGAGTAACCCCTCGTCTGTCTCTCAGAAGCGTTTTCACTAAGACTTCTCACCTAAGAGATACAAGTTGAAATGTATATAATTAACGCAAAAATACGAGTTTCTACTTTTGGTTTAAATAGAACATAAAGAAGTTAATCCTACTACTTGTAGATGAAACTTCTGGATCTTAATATCATGGGGCCAAATTAAAAGAAACCCCAACATTTTATTCGAGATGGAACTCCATGCATTTAGTTTTACATTTCTCCATACATTTTGGGTTTCGTTCCCCAATGAAAGCAAATTTAAAAATGATTTTGTGCCTTCAAATCCAGTAGTCAAATGAAATAGAATAAAAAAGACGCTTACTTATAATGGTCTAGGGCGCTGAGTAAGCTAGATTCTATTAAAAATAGTATGAGAGCATCAGCGCTAAATGAAGGAGAATTATGTGCAGAGCTGTACTGGTACGTGAGAGAGTCATTGTACAAAACGAAAATAATTTTGAAAAATTGAAAAAATGCAGGAAAATGATATCAGAGGGCAACGCCATCTATTATCACTTCTCTGACGTTTTGATTTCTTATATGGAAAAGTAATAGCGAAGGAGTAAGTACTGCGAAAATAAGCAAATTGTGATGAGCAATACTGGTCAGTGAGTATTCAATCGCAATGTCCTAAACTAGGGCTTATTTTTAATCAATAAATGAATCAAAAATAGGCCCTGCAACAGAACATTTTTGTTGTGGAACTTTGTTTCTGGGCGTTAGCAGTATATTGAATTGTTACATAGACCTAATTCATATCGCAGCTTGCATCGTATACGGAAATGAAATTGATTTGAATTCTACTCGTAAAGTTCTATAAAATACATTTTGCTTATCACGGATAATTTCCTCGATTCCTTTAAATTCGTCATCTGTTCTGACTCTAAACTATAATGCAAGTTTAAATATAGAATGCCTCGCTCTAAAATTAACATTTTGATACATAAAAACCGTTTTTTATTGTCTGATTTCAAAAATAAAATTTGTATTTTAACAAGTCATTCCGTGCGGTGTACCAATGTTGTTGTACAGTTTGGTGCATGGAGCAATGTGTTTCGTTCGAATAATGTAAACAAAAGTTTTACTTGACGGTCAAAGCATTTCGTTTAGGTGATGCCAAGAGCGTTCCACGAATTTGTATTAGAAAATTAATTCCTTTTCCGTAAATGCGAAATTTTCACTTACTTCGCGTGAGTGTCGCAATCTGTTGGAATCAAAAATTTTCACCGAGGGAGTAACCACTGGCTGGAATCTGTCTCAACAAATCCATTTCCATTTCTATTTCAAAAATTTCCAATCAATTCCACTATTTCCATTTCCAAAATCTTCAATTTTTATTCCAATATTTCCATCCGCCTGTACCGAAAGTTTCGCAATGGCTACCCCCTCGATTTTCACAATACGAATCTAGGGAAAAAAAACTCCCATCAAGATTGGGACTGACATTTTTTTAAGGCATATTTGACACTTCTGCGTGACAACAAAAGATTTTTACCAGGAATTTGAATTCGACGCATTACAAACGTAAAAGTGAAAACAATAAGCTCAAAAAATGTTGCAGTCAAAGTAAAATTAGTTAGTCACTGTAATGCGCGTCATTTCATTGCACATGAATGCAATCTGAACCGAAACCTACCGACAAGCATATAACACATCTAATGACATACCAGTACACTACAATCAGTTGCTTTAAAGTTATTGCGAATTTTCCTTTTTCAGCATATTATATATCCAGCATAGAATTGATAACAGATGGCGTTGCTCCGCCTCATCGGAGGTTGTGATCTTAGGTTCAAATATACGATAAATTGAAATTCAATATTGTTTGTTTGAACAATATGTTCTTAGTCGTTCTATCGGGTTAGCAACGCCATCTGTTATCATTCTTCTGATAACCAGTCTTAGTTCAGATATGTCTTGTGAAGCGTTCATAAATATTTTATTGCATACACATTCGTACAATTCAGCAATGCATCTCACAACATTGACAATAGCCGTGGATTTTCTATCTTATTTTAATGACAGAATGTACAACCAAAATTGGCTTTTCATCAATATCAACAAATAGATTAAAATCTGTCCTGTAAATAATGTGATGTGCATGGGTCGTCGCCAATGATTAACTTTTCTGAGTCGACAATTCCTCGACTAAAGAAAAAAACAAAAACAAAAAATTCGTTGATAAGGAGTCAGGGTCGGTCTGTTGACGTCAGATTCAGATTTTTCGAACGATAATTATAAAATCGGATTGATTTTATTGACGACGCTCAAACTTAATTATCAATTTTGTTAAGTGTTTCATGATTCTATGCCTGAATGACACTCATAATGTTTCCATATAAAATAGCTCCACACAAGCAAAAAACCCAGTCTGCGGTCTAGCTAATATGTACCAAAATCATTACAAGTCCTAGGCCACATATCGATACATAAACGATTTGTTGATTATCAAAAAAGACCGGCAATAAAAAAAAGAGTCAAAAAGTAGACACGACATCAACTGTACATTTGCTCAGGCAATGTAAGCAGCCCCTGTATACATAAACACTATACCCTACACATAAGTCTAGTAATTTGTACGGCTATAACCGGTACATCCGTTAAAATCCTCATGATGTATATTATATTGCACGCGAAGGCGGTGGAAAGGTAAATGACGCATGATGTCATCCTTTTCTTACTCACATATTTGTTGAGAAAATTCCGTCGCGCAAGGATTCGTGTAGTTCCCAGTACTTTTTTAAAACATAGAACATGTTAAAACCTGCAAAGTTCTGTTTCCTACAAGACATGATAAGGTAAAAGGCACAGCAGCTGACCACTTGAAGAGTTGTTCGCTTGCCTTTCTTTTGGTTTATTTTGATGAATATAGAATTTTAATGAATCGGAGTTTGATTTGATCAATACCAAACAAAATAATCGCAAAATAGATGTTTGGTGCGAGATAATGAACATATTTTGAGTGGTTTTTATTTAAACCATATTGCGGAATTGATCATCTACAGTTTCGAGTTCAGCACTGGGTTGTTAACCTTATACTCTCGAGGTATTCAAATATTACCTGCGTACCCGCAAAAATCTTGTTGTTGCAACTCATTGTTCAGTTCGAATTGTTTACAAATCATACAATTCGTTAAAATGTTTGAGCGGTGAGATCTTCGAGGAAATATTCCATTTTTGCTAACACAATTTGTTATATGGAATGCCGCATGGAAAGGAATTCCCACAAACGACAGTCATAAATAAAACGATTTACTGACCCTAGCCACCAATATAATTCAGAAAACCGATTTTTGGCAGACTTTTGCCATTACCAAACGGGAAAAAAAATGTTTATCGAAAACAGTCCGTCGACACATTTCTTAATTGAATTTCAAATCGAATTTTGTTCGATAATTTTAAAGTAGAAACCTCATCAGTCCTATCGATCTAAATATTTTGACTAAACATTCTTACAATGTAGAATGAGATATCATTAGGTTCAGTATAGGTACAGTAGTTTCATTGGCGAATTGAGGAGGAAATTGAACTACAAGTCACTAGATTAATTAACCGTCGATTAGAGCTAAGGACTTCGAAAAAAAATTTAGCCTTAACCCAGACAATCAAGAACAATGTGTTGAATAGATTGCACTGGGAATATTCTTTATTGATGAAATAACTCAATAACTCAAAGCCCTAGTTTTCGAACCTCTGAGCTTAAGCTATTTTCTTCTCATTAAACTAATGACACATCAAAACA
>JANTFA010012232.1:0-16256 GCA_026413405.1 Phytosciara flavipes | reverse complement strand
GAATCGATGAATGAACAAATGAATTGAAAAGTAAATGTCAACGCTCTCTAATATGAGAATATCGCGAACATGGGTCATACGGGCTTACGGCGTGAATATCAACAGAAGGAACGTGTGAAATATGACAGTTGGTTCCTATGAGAGAGAATCAAATGAATGCCATTGCGCAACAGGGTCCTTCTATCTAGCCGCTGGCGCACCAATTTATCATTTCTCTGGCGTGCAGTGTTGAACGTCTGTCTCATTTTTCATATAGTTCATAGAAAACAAAGTTATGACAGCAATGCATATTATTGATGTCAACGTCACTTGAGCCAAACTTCACGTTGAAATTCGTATGAAATTACAAAAAGAAAAAAATGGAAAACATACCGCGGACCCACGAAGGTAAATATTGAATTTTCTCTAATTTCGAACAATTTCCCGTTTTGTTTTGCATCTTGTTGACACAAATGCGAGTCAATCAAAAGTTTATCGAAGTCGCATTGATATTAAGCGAGATGTTGGATGGCACATAAACGTTTACAAATTTGTGTTATTCGCTCTCGCGCGATGTGACAATTACGCCATGTTAAATGTTTTTTTCCTGTGCTCTGTCGAATGTTCAAATATTTTTTTTTGGTAATTTTCCAGATATCGAGGCGCAAATCCTCGAAATACAGAAGAAGAAAAAGGAAATTTCTCAAACCACCAGTGACAAGGGTGTCGGTTTGCTGGAAAGCGGATCGTATTTCGATAGCGAGTTCTATGATGACGGAGCCAATAACAAAAATCGATATGAAACCTCAATTGCCGCAAATGATGCCGACGATGCTGACGAAGAGGAAGATGAGGGAATGCCCATGCCACAGACTCGTGCTACCTACACAGCTCCGAAAGCCGTCCTCAAAGACATTGTTCAGGTTAGTTGATTTCAGTTTGTGAGTTTTGGAGCGAATTGATTGATAGGAGCACGGATGAATCTATGACTTGCCCGTATTCTCTCCTGTCATTAGTATTTCATCGAATAACATTTCTGTTTTCCTCTTTTATCAGGCGGAAAAGGATGATTTTGATCCGTTTGCTGATCGGCGACGACCGACTATTGCTGAGAAAGAAGATGAATATAGACAAAAGCGGCGACGTCTCGTCATTTCGCCGGAACGAGCTGATCCCTTCGCTGACGGTTTGTACTTTTTCTTTGTTAAATTCTATCGACCACAAAAGTTTTCCTTAACAATTAAGCGTAGTTGTTAGAGGTGACATAATATAAAATGGCTTTAAGGCAGAGTGACAACCCTACAGCTGTTGCATTACCACTTGCACTTAAGGCCATTAATTTTGTGAACACAAAAAGCACAAACAATTTTTGTTTTGAAAAAAATATAGAGCAGAATGGGACAACACTCGATGTCGATAATACCATTCACATCGCAGTACATCCCGTTCCGAAAATTTTGTTGACAAATATTAGATTTTAAAATTTTCCATCCTGTTCCCACTCCTACTACGGATTGAATGTGCGAATGAATGCTTCGATATGTGTGTACAAGTAGACCGAGAGCCCACGCTCATTTTCAACCCTCAAAAGGGACCGATTTGAAACCTATGCGAAACGGTTCCATTAACCATAACACGAAAGACAACATTTGTTCTAGGACTTCTATGTGAGGTCTAAGATGACCCAAGCGAGATGTATATCTCAGCCGTCGAGCTTCATACAAAATTCATATTGATGTCAAAATGAAGGTACTAAAGCCCAATGAACAATGAAGTTGATGACTGACGTTACGCTATTTTAGAGACTTTTCGACCACCCCTTCCCCCTCGTCACATGAAAAGGATCAGAAGTGACCCAAATTTGTAAGGACCGTCACGTTTTCTTGAACCTCATTCTCCTTAACAGCGTGACGTCATTTATGAAAGGTTCCTTGGCCGAAATTCATTTTGTGCCTGCCAATTCAAATTTTCAACTTGTCCAGGCATGCCAGACCTTCTAACAGAAACTTCATTTCTCAATTGCCCTTCTTCATTGGATTCTAATACCTTCACGTTATGACACCATATTTCGAACAGTGTTCGACGGCAGTGATCTAGAACCATCCTCGTTAAGGTCGTCCCAGAGTCCAAATAAAGAAGTTGTAGAGCAAAAATGGTTCTTCGTGCTGGTCAATAGGAATTGTTCGACATAAATGTCAAACCGGATCCTTTATGACGGTCAAAGATGCACGCGGGCTGTCGGTCTAAAATGCGTTTGGCTAATTTTTATTAATTCGAACAAAAATTACCGCAGGTTGGATACGCAATGGCGGCCAAAGATTGTCTTAAAAAGGTTGTTAGAGAAGAGATGGGATGAAATGAAAGTAAGAGAGTCGAATCTCTTGGCCGATTTTTGTTTTTGTTTTTCTTCTTTTTTGTTGTTGGAGCAAAATCAAGACACAATCGTTGTTTTCGATTCGATGTCAATAATCTAGACAAAAATATCGGTTCGTGGTTGACGTTTTGTTTTCTTGCAAAATGTTCTGCGAATCCGATGGGTGACCAAATTCGAATATGAAAAGAACGAAAAAATTGTGCTTGAAATTGCTCCGTAAACTGATGGTCTGAGTTAGTATGAGTATGAATGTTCAGTATCAAAAGTATTAATCACCACAGAATTATTTCAGGCTGTGTACAACAAGTTGATGAGCATTTATTTAGTTAAAATAAATGTTAAAATGGAGTCATCTCGTCAGCACGTACGTATAACAAGTTTTTGAAAATCAGAAATTTGAAGAATTTGTGTTCGCGACGCGATAGAGCAATAAGATCGATGAAAACAGCGTAGCTAGGCCAATCTTTGGATGCTAAAAGAAACGAAAATTTTCAGTTACCCATGAACGCCATGGTCCATGAGCCGACGGAATCTCAAAGAAAAACTTTTTTCAAATTTCCGATTTTCAAAAACGAAATTTTTATTCCAATAAAACGAAAAGAAAATTTATCAACACTCAGATACCGAACGAAGAGACAAAAAGAAAATCGTCGTAGGATCTGATATTGATTTGATTGGAGCACGTCACCCAATGAATAAAATTTTCAAACGATCATGTTAATTCAATGCGTTTTTGACGCATTCTTATGTTACAGGCGGCAAAACACCGGACACTGGTTCCAGAACATACACTCAGATTATGAGAGAGCAAATGCTCAAAGGAGAAGAATCTGAGGTAAGGAATTCACTCAATTGTCTAAAGCTGGAAGCACAGTCAGTCCGTCTACGTTCTAATGATGGGCAGTCATGCACATTATCAGAACGGCGAGCAAAACTGACTGCGATTGTAGCTAAAATTTCCAAAAACTTTTTTTTTGTATTTTAACCTTGGTTTATTTTCTCGATAGTTACGGAAGAAAATTCTCGAAAAAGCCAAAGACGGAACGCTACAGCAATCACGAAATGGCGATTCATACAAAACTGTTGAGCCACGGAAGCGCGGACGTTGGGATCAGACCATTGACGAACAATTCGTTCCTGCCAAGAAAGCCGCCTCGGAGGCAGCCACTCCAACATGGGGTGACGTGGAGGTAAGCTTTCTCGCCGCAATTCTTCACGAAATTCTAACTCCAACTTTTCCATTCTACAGAAAACACCTGGTGATCGTCGTTGGGATGAAACACCGGGTCACAAAGGCAGCGAAACACCAGGCGCAACACCAGGAGTAACCACCCGAATTTGGGACGCAACACCAGCTCATTCGCATACGGCAACGACGCCCAGTCATGAAACGCCGGCGCATGAAAAATCAACCAGAAGGAATCGTTGGGATGAAACGCCGAAAACTGAACGCGAAACGCCTGGTCATAACAGTGGCTGGGCTGAAACACCGAAAGCCGACCGCATCCAAAGTGATGGAATCATTGAATCATCTACGCCCGGAACTAGTAAACGACGATCACGTTGGGACGAGACACCATCCAATGCAACACCATCAATGACACCATCGGCAGCCATGACTCCGAGCATGACCCCGAGTATGACTCCGAGTGCTACGCCGGGACAATCGACTCCCGGTTCGACACCAATCGGTCATAAAGCTATGGCAATGGCAACACCAACGCCCGGTCATCTAGCTGCAATGACACCGGAACAGCTGCAAGCCTACCGCTGGGAAAAGGAAATTGACGAACGAAATAGGCCGTTTTCCGATGAAGAACTGGACGCCATGTTTCCACCTGGTTATAAGGTGTTGCCGCCACCAGTTGGTTACATTCCATTAAGGACACCGGCCAGAAAACTAACAGCCACTCCGACACCAATGGCCGGCACTCCAACTGGATTTTTCATTCAAGTTGAGGATAAATCGGCAAAATTTATGGACAACCAACCGAAGGGACAAAATCTGCCGTTCATGAAACCCGAAGACGCCCAATACTTTGACAAATTGTTGCTGGACGTTGACGAAGAAGCGCTGAGTCCCGAAGAGCAGAAAGAGCGAAAAATTATGAAATTGCTGTTGAAAATCAAGAACGGAACACCACCGATGAGAAAATCAGCACTTAGGCAAATCACTGACAAGGCTCGCGAATTCGGTGCAGGACCATTGTTCAATCAGATCCTCCCGTTGCTCATGAGTCCGACATTGGAAGATCAAGAGCGTCACTTGTTGGTGAAAGTCATCGATCGCATCTTGTACAAATTGGACGATTTGGTGCGACCGTATGTGCATAAAATCCTGGTCGTCATCGAACCGTTGCTCATCGATGAAGATTACTATGCCCGTGTTGAAGGTCGTGAAATTATTTCGAATTTGGCTAAGGCTGCCGGCTTAGCTACTATGATTTCGACAATGCGACCCGATATCGACAACATCGATGAATACGTGAGGAACACCACGGCGAGAGCTTTTGCTGTTGTTGCATCGGCGCTGGGAATTCCGTCATTGTTGCCCTTCTTGAAGGCCGTGTGTAAGAGTAAGAAATCCTGGCAGGCCAGACATACGGGCATCAAAATCGTCCAACAAATTGCCATCCTGATGGGCTGCGCCATTCTTCCACATTTGAAATCATTGGTTCAGATCATCGAGCACGGATTGATTGACGAACAGCAAAAAGTTCGAACCATTACTGCGTTGGCTATTGCCGCCCTGGCTGAAGCTGCTACACCCTATGGCATTGAGTCATTCGATTCGGTATTGAAACCGTTGTGGAAAGGTATCCGGACGCATCGCGGTAAAGGTCTTGCTGCTTTCTTAAAGGCCATCGGTTATTTGATTCCGTTGATGGATGCTGAGTACGCAAACTACTACACGCGTGAAGTAATGTTGATTTTGATTCGTGAATTTCAATCGCCCGATGAGGAAATGAAGAAAATCGTTTTGAAAGTCGTCAAGCAATGTTGCGCAACTGACGGTGTTGAGGCCCAGTACATCAAAGAGGAAATTTTGCCGCATTTCTTCAAACATTTCTGGAATCATCGAATGGCATTGGACCGTCGTAATTATCGTCAACTGGTTGACACAACCGTTGAAATAGCCAACAAAGTCGGAGCCTCGGAAATTATCAATCGTGTGGTGGATGACTTGAAAGACGAAAATGAAACGTACCGCAAAATGGTGATGGAAACGATCGAGAAAATTATGGGCAATTTGGGTGCAGCTGACATCGATTCCAGATTGGAGGAACAACTTATCGACGGAATATTGTACGCATTCCAGGAACAAACTAGCGAAGATGTGGTCATGTTGAATGGTTTCGGAACGATTGTCAATCAGTTGGGCAAGCGGGTCAAGCCGTATTTGCCGCAGATTTGTGGTACAATTTTGTGGCGTTTGAATAATAAATCGGCGAAAGTTCGACAACAGGCAGCTGATTTGATATCGCGCATCGCTGTCGTCATGAAAACATGCCAAGAAGAGAAACTGATGGGACATTTGGGTGTTGTACTGTACGAATATTTGGGCGAAGAGTATCCAGAGGTACTCGGCTCTATTCTGGGCGCACTTAAAGCCATCGTCAATGTAATTGGAATGACCAAAATGACGCCGCCGATTAAGGATTTGCTGCCTCGCCTGACGCCCATTCTAAAGAATCGTCACGAGAAAGTGCAAGAAAATTGTATCGACCTTGTCGGACGTATTGCTGATCGAGGACCAGAATATGTATCCGCCAGAGAATGGATGCGAATTTGCTTTGAGCTACTGGAATTGTTAAAGGCACACAAAAAGGCCATCCGTCGAGCCACAGTAAACACATTCGGTTATATCGCCAAGGCTATCGGTCCTCATGACGTACTCGCCACACTGCTGAACAATTTAAAAGTACAAGAACGACAGAACCGTGTTTGCACAACAGTTGCCATCGCTATCGTTGCCGAAACGTGTCGTCCATTCACCGTATTACCAGCACTGATGAACGAATATCGAGTGCCCGAATTGAACGTTCAGAATGGTGTGCTGAAGTCGATGTCCTTTTTGTTCGAATACATTGGCGAAATGGGAAAGGATTACATTTACAGTGTGTGTCCGCTACTCGAAGACGCTCTAATGGATCGTGATTTGGTGCATCGACAGACAGCTTGTGCAGCTATCAAACACATGGCGCTGGGAGTGTACGGTTTTGGCTGTGAAGACGCTCTGGTCCATTTGCTGAACTACGTTTGGCCGAATATATTCGAAACGTCACCGCATTTGGTGCAAGCATTCATGGATGCCGTTGAAGGATTGAGAGTATCACTGGGTCCCATCAAAATATTGCAGTACACTTTACAGGTAAGTCGATCGGTCGTTAGATTTGCTTAAAGTTCCAATTTATTGAAATTCTTTTCTTCTGTGTGTGTGTGTTTCAGGGACTGTTTCATCCTGCCCGTAAAGTACGTGATGTGTACTGGAAAATCTACAACTCCCTGTACATTGGTGGTCAAGATGCTTTGGTTGCCGGCTATCCGAGAATATCAAACGATCCAAAGAATCAATACGCACGCTACGAGTTGGATTACATGTTGTAAAAGTTTGTGATTTACGATTGTGTCTATCGATCCAGAACCACCACACCCAACTAGGTCGCTTTGTTTGATGGGAATATTTTGAATTTTTTGAATAAAGGAAATACATTCACGTAGGAGAATCGACCTTTTCTTTTGATGTAATCCAAAATGTCCATTGGGAAGCACCAGCCGCAGTGAAATCACTTCAATCACAACAACACCAGTGGAGGGTTCAATAAAATTTATTCCAGGCACACAACTCGCTAAGGATACAGAGATTCGACTTATCAATCAACTGTGAAATTTCGCTCAAATAGCCAGTCGACAGCTGCTGAAAAATTGTCTAAAGTAGCAGTCGGTGGAGGATCCACAACCACATCTGCGCGATATTTTCCCGTTCTCACTAAAACTCCCTTCATGCCAACCTTCATGGCACCTTGAACATCATCCGTTGGATCCTATAAATATCAAAAGTGAATATCGTCAGTCTTACAGCCTTCTTAGTCATCCTATCCAAAACTCACATCACCGATCATAACACATTCATCTGGCTGGACATCCGGAGGCAGTGCACTTTTGAAAAAGAATGGATTCGGTTTCCCAACGACAATGGCCTTTGTGCCAGCAGCATATTCCAATCCTTTCGTAAAGCAACCGGGACCAACTGCCATGCCCTGGCTTGTTTTAAAATATTTTGCCTCGTGAATGGCAATCAGCGGATGCTTTTTCAATAGGATTCTGAAACACGAAGACTCTTAAATGCTGCAAACATCTATTCCCGCGTCTCTGGTATGCACTTACGAAAATGCAGTGTTCATGTTGTCATAGTGGAAATCTTGCGGCGATAGTCCAATGACAACAGCATCCTTCTCAGCATTGTCGTTGCCCGGCGGAAAGTCACTCAGAGCGTCTGTGGAGAGGATGTAAAATGGATTCAAATTGTTTGTGCGAACGTAGTTTTTGGCTGCATTTAGGGAACTGAATATCTCGTCCGGCTTCAGTTCAAATCCGATTTTTATCAGTCGATCGAATAGCGTTTTCGTAGATTCTTTGGTTGTGTTCGTTACAAATCTTATGGTGAGATCCGATTGCCGTAATCTGTTCCGTAAATTCAAATATGAAACAAACTATCTGAGACGATAAACAGTGTAATTTGTATACCTTTGTAGCGCTTCTGAAGCACCAGGAGTTTGGTCATTGTCCACATGTAATGTTCCACTTAAATCAATGAAAACCGCTTTCAAACGAGACATTTCACTGCGATGCAATACTCTCTTTAAAGTCAACGATTTGTTGATGGACATTCCATGCAAACATAATAATGACAATACATTAACAGCTGTAGAGCCGCTACTGTAGTAGATAGAAGAAAATCAGCCAAACTGTACTAAATCTTCGTCAGTTCTAGGTTTTGGCATTTCGATTTCAAAAAAGAATCCGAAGTCATCGAATTTTAAATTCTTTTAGTCTGGGAGCAATTGAAAGTGGATCTGTTGGCTTGTCGCATAGACGACGAGCATTTCAACAGTATTTATCGAATCTATTACTTCCTTTGATCGATATAGTTAAAAATTTTGTCTTTCAATCTTTTTCTTCAATTCTCTGAGCATTCTTCAGACCGAATTAGTTCAAGATTTTCATTTTATTGTCGTTCTTTTTGGTGGGGCCAAAATACATAAATTAAGTAACGCTAAAATCGACAACTTTAAGACCCTCTCCCTCCCTGTCACACTATTGTTACGCGAGCTCACTAAACTCCCTCTCGGTTTGAGTCATTCTTTTGAAATCCGGAAGGTTGAAATCGGACCTGTCCGCTTAAAGTCTTATCATTTATATATCCCTAGATAGGGTTTGGTCCCAAGTCTCCAAAAGCCTCATATCGGTCCCACCTACCTTGTGTGTCCGGCGACATACGCTGACAGTACGAAAAATGATGATGTCAAGGACTCCCGCGGCAGAAACTAGAATCAAATAATTTGATTAAATATGTCAGGATATGCAGCCTACGGAAAAATATTGGAAGTCGATATAGCCTCTGTGAAAATTGACTAGGTCTGGGAATGTCACAGATGAGTCTAAAATGATAAGGTTAGTGTCTTTCGTAACGTGGAAAGTCTCAGCTTGGCATAAACGTTGTTGGTTCTTATAGCGTTGTGTAACTGTGTGTACCCAACTAACTTCTGGATGAAATAATTTTGAAAAAATTGCGCGATTGATAACGCAGCCACGAAAAGTATAAATGCAACAGTTTGCGACCGCTGTGCTTAGAGCACACACACACCCATTTGACAGCCAGTTCTGGCAACTTGCACAATGGAATTCAAAGACATTTATATGTCGTCTTTTCTCTCTTAATAAAATAGCCGACATTTTTTTGTCAACCGACCACAATTTCAATTCAAAAATAAGTGACTAATAATCGCGTTCCGAAAATTTGCGATAGATTGTCGGTTTTCCTGTTTTAACTTAGTTTAACTACGAGCAGTTCGTTCAACATGGCACTCAATCCACAATACGAGGACATTGGAAAAGGATTTGTGGCCCAATATTATGCCATCTTTGATGATCCGTTGCAAAGGCCGAATTTGGTTAATTTGTATAATGTGAGTGGTTTCGGAATGATTGCCTCCGAGAGAATTCATTCGCTTAAAATGTGGACTTTCGGGCCACGCCGGCTGGAAGTTTAAAGAATCGGAATTTTGTTTATTTGTTTGGAACCTAACCTCAAAGAAGAAAATGCTAATTTCGTCGGTTAGGTTTTTTCTCCTCGTCAACGAATGTTCCTCACGCAATTTCGTCATTCGTTGTCAGTCATTGCGAATTGGGTAGCTGATGACAAAGTTGCACAAAGGGAACTGATAACAGATTGAATGTCATGTTGACGACCCGAAAATTCGTTTGTTTGTTTGCTTTTGTTTTGTTGATGGAATGTTTCGAAGTGCAATAGGACTTTGCATAACCACATTGAACCAAACATTTTCTTTTTGTTAATTCCGAAATGTCTTTTTGCTTTCGTTGCAGAATGAACAATCTTTCATGACATTTGAAGGTCAGCAACTGCAGGGGGCTGCAAAGATTATGGAGAAATTGCAGGTAAAGTGATGTCATCTTCTGCAAAGTGTTCGTGAGTTGTGTTGATTTGAACAAATTTTGTTTCGTTTCAGAGTTTAACATTTCAAAAGATCAAGAGAGTTCTAACAGCTGTTGACTCGCAACCAATGTTCGATGGCGGCGTATTAATCAATGTTTTAGGAAGATTACAAGTGAGTGTTGTGTAACTATCGAATTTCGCTACGCATTATCCCGAATCTGACGTTTGTGAAAATTAAAGAAAATTTTTCAAGAATCTTAAGAAATCAAAACAAAAACTTCGATTGAAATCAGGGCGCAGTGAATCTGCGTTGACCGGATTTTGATTGTTGTTCCAATTCATCGAATTGATTCGTAGCTAGTCCGACTGTTAGTACCATTAGCGGTGACAGTTATGAACTAGGAAATTCTCGAAGCACTGCCGGATACCGAAGACATGTTGACAAGTACTCTTGGTTCTTTCCAACGAAGAAGTCGAACATTTATCAGGCACGACAAACCTTACAATGTGAATTGATTCAACCAAAATGACAGCAGAGGTCGGTCTCAATCTTCTCACCTTTTTAGCGTTATACAATCCAGCCATTCGGGCTGTTCAATTTACTCCGGAACAAAATGAACAGCTCATGCCCTACATGACATGGTAAGGTTCGGAACGGGGTCGATTAGACCTATTTTAGTTCAGGTTGACCCGAACCGAAGCATGACTCGAGTACTTGAACTCAAATTTCTTATGCAAACCGAACCTGATCTGAACCGAAAGTTGTTCGACTTGAACCCGAAATTTTCAGGCGGATCAGGTCTGGTTCGAGTAACTCCTAATTTTTACACTAAAAAACGCCAAAAATTTCGGATTACCCGAACAGGAACTGATCCGCCTGAAAATTTCGGGCTCAAGTCAGGTCAGGCGAATAGTATCCAATTCAGGTCGAACAATTTCTGGCTCGGGCAGGAGTTAGACACTATTGACCATTCAAGCTAATCAACAGAAAACAGAATTGAAAGATCTTTTTAGTAAATCGGTAATTCGGGTTCAGGTCAAGATCTGGTTCGGCAAGACCGTACCGAGCTTTAAATGTCCACGACCTTGTCCAGTGACTAACAAACTCTGCACTAAAATATCTGAAAAATTTGTGAAACGTTTAGTATACTCTCAACAAAGACATGTAGGTTGCTCTAAGAAAAGTGTCACCGATTCCGAGCTATTTCAAGACCCACTTCGTTAGTCACGCGACAAAGTCGTGGAATCAGCCATATTGGATCATTCACAAATGACTTACTTTCAACACTAAAATTGTTTGACCCAACCTATCCCCCCCCCCCCTCTTGCACATTTTTCCAAAATGTATGAAGCGTAGCGATAGTTGTTCGATGGTGTTGAAAAGGAAATTCAATAGAATGATAGGTACTGTAAAAGAAAATAAATTTCCAAAGTGTTTACGTCCACTGAAGTCCTTTATGGTTCCTTTGTGCGACAGCATTCGTTGACATCGACTTTTTATTTTCAGTGTGACGATGATCCACCACACGCCTTCTCTCAAGTATTTTCGTTGAAGCCACTTGGAAACTCCTTCTTTTGTCAACACGATATTTTCCGATTGAACATACACGACAGCGCTTAATATGTGCCTCCAGTAAAAACGAAACGAAGGGACGTCAGCAAAAGAAAATGTTTTTTTCCCCAAATAAATTGCACACAGCCAACCACACATAACACCTATAAACACACCATAAATGGAATTTTGTTATTACATTACGATCGATCGGTTTGATGATCGGTTACTTCTTCCTTTCATTTCTTTTTCTTGTTTTGATATAACATAGGAAAACTTTGCTGTTTTTAATCTTAATCTTTAAAATTTCATCATACTGTCGTTTATTTTACCGTATAATATGGAGAATGTTAGTAGGATTTCTAACACTGTTGTTGACCAAAATTGAATTTTCTGATAATTTTTTTCTTCTACTGAAAACATTTTGCTGAATTTTTGTAACTTGATTGAAATCCCCCGTGGATGTTTCCTATAATTTTCGCGCTGATATATAATATTGTTGTTGTTATAAAAACACCCATCATCAAATGAATGAGAAAACATTAAAAATCAATTGTGCAGATTTGATATTACATTGATTTACACATTGACACAAACAAAGCCATCTCTATGAAAGCAAAATTCTTTGCATTATAATGTTGAATTGATGAACCCTTTTTTTTTGAGATGAAATCAGTATACTGCTTCCAAATACACTTAACATTTGGCATAGACGAAATGCTGTTAAACAAAACATTTGAAAAAAAAAAATTATTTTTGGATAATAAAAGAAAAATTACATGCCGAGTATTTTGGACGTTGCTTTCATTCCAGCTGCCTGGAGAAGGTCAATTTGACGGAGTAAAGATTTCATTCCGACATCACTATCGGAATATCAACAAAATCATTTGTCCATAGGGAGCCATCCATAATTGAAGTCCACTGTTTCTCCACAATTTTAGACCTACCACTCTCCCTCCATCCTTCTCGATTTTCCACTTCACATTTGACCAGCCCCCTTTCCCCTCAACGGTGGACGTGTTTTATGGACAACCCACAGAAGGCGTACGTCTTAAAACTACTCTGCAAGACTGCATCTTTTGCTCATTCCATTGAAACTCATCCGTGTTAAAATTCCTTACAGCAATTTCAATAGTACCAAGGATCAAATTAAGTCAGGGTCGAGGACTTGACTCAAATGAATAATTGAATTGACCAGTTCAGGTTGACCTGGTGGTTTCCATATTTGTCAAAGTTTTTCCCAAAGAGCGGCAAACATGAATTTGACCCACAGGTCAACCTGATTGTTTAGGTTAGGTTCAGGTTGAAATTCTTTCGACCTGAACTGAAAAAATCGGGTGAACTGATTTTTTATTTAGGTTGATCCAAAACGACCCATTTTGATCTTTCGATAGTCTCGTACAACATGATCCACTCCACTGAACCGATTCCAATCAAATTTTTTGTCCTAGATTGTCAATTATTTTCACATAAAACAAAAACCCGAAAATCGGATGCAATTTACTGCCTTCACTCTTAAGCCTCTGGCTCACGATCCGTTGTACCGATTTTAATAAAAGGAAAGTCCTGTATCGTCAGTTCCTATTATTTGCTGTTCTATTTACACTTAGGATATGGTATTTTTCCGTTGAAATGCTCATAGAACGCTAAAACACTCAAGGGCCCTAGCCGAAAATGCCCATCTTCAAACTTGACCTCACAAACTTTGCTTTTCACAAATAAACTCATCGAAATCGGATTCGATTTGCTAAAGATATAACCACAAAAGGTTTCCCCTAACACATTCGAAAGTTAAAGCATTCGACCGTCGTACTGAGTCTGGTTCTGGAAATTGTTCTTCAGTATGCCTCTAAAAGGCACTGATTAGACCCGTACAAAATGTCAGGGTCTAATGCTTTTCAACCTGCTAGACATCTGCTATCAATCTGGATTTAGTCCTCGACATAGTGCTGGAACTGATTGTATTCATGTTTCTGACGAGGTAAAAAAGCGTATTTGGATAATGGTGCTTCTAAATTCGATCATATAAGGTTGCTTTCGAAACTATCTGACCAATTCGGTTTTGAAACCACTGCAATTAGGCTCATTGGGGATTTTATCTGTCGAATGTGTCAAAGTCGGTGATCATGTTTCTGGTCCGTTGCTAAACAGGACCGAGATCCCGCAGGGATTACATTAATGACCTGCCTACTAAGAGGACCTTCGATCACCATTCGATGGACATTGGTTGCATACTATTGAGAGAAGTCGTATCAACGAGGCTGCATTTATAGGCTGAATCAGAATCAGGCAGGACGTATAGGATATTAATCTCGTACGGCTATCATATTTTATCGATTACAACGACAAAAATTAATAAATAAATTTGTGCAATGCGGTTTTTATATATTAAAGTGCACGTCAAAACGATTGAAGTACAAGATCTGTGACAAGTTAATCGTTGAGTTCGAATTTTCTGTCTTTGAATGTTAAGCCATCCAACGTTATTGTTTTCTATGAGCTGAATGATGGTATATTAAAACCTCAGTACTTCCCGCGAATTTCACTGAATGGTATTGTGATACCGTGTCTGAACCCAGTGCTCATTGTAGATTTTCGGATGGACAAGAAGCTGACTTTCAAAAGGTAAAGTAAATCAGATGTGTTCCAAATGAGTTCTCTAGTCACTTGTTTCTGGTGGTCAAGACTCTGATTGTATGCCAGCTTTTACATACGGTGAATATGCGTAAATTCATAATAATCTTAGTGTTGAAGACATGAGGCTGCTCGAAAGGGCGTGTGTTCGGTTTGTATATGGTTTGGGACGCTGTGACAGTACTAACGATTTTGTAAATTATATTTTTGGCTGTTACTTGATGACTGCTACTTGTTCGATAAAGTGATTCGAAGAAACTCGTCGTGTAGTAATGTTTTTGTGTTCACATTGAATTTGACAATGCAATACAGCTGCTCGTTTTTCATCAGAACTGTTTGACTGTTTCTAACTATAATTTCCTGCCGGTTAATTTAATGTAAGAAAAGTCGGCTAGGTCCGGTAAAGCTGTTTGTGCTGCTGGACTTGTACTATGGGTTTTTCGGTCTTTCATTCACTTTGACTGATGATTTACAGTGTATTCATTAAGCGTGAGCGTAGATAATGTCCTTCGAGCCCCTTCTTGAGACTCTTCGCCTTATTGAATTGCATAACTCTGTGTTTTGTAATCAAAAGGTTAAGATTTTTAGTCCCTCAGTCCTTTTTTTCGTTTTTCATGATAAATATTTCGAATAGCTTAAAAACGACAAACGGGATTTGCCTTCGCGGCTATTCTAACTGAAAATCTTCTAATGTCTGATGTGTTGACCGGAAATTGTTGGTGTCTAAAATCTAGATGAAAGCCATGTGAACATTCACACAATGTTTTGTTTTGTTTTTGTTTATTGTTCATTTGTAACATCAACAGTTCAAGTATTTCTGCCATGAGTTAACTTGTTGTCTAGATATGAACTTTCTCAATTCACCAAAAAATGGGTGGAAGACCATCAGTATCGAATTGTACATCGTCTACGGCACCAAGTGGGCTACCGCTGGCTGACTAATTAACAAATAAAATTTTCCAAAGATTATTTTTGATCAAATTTGTTCGACGACAACGACTTACAGCAACGAGCGCAAGCACCACTACAGCCAAGATCTTCGCAAAGCTATTCATTGTTCAGTTAGTCGACTTTCTACTTCAATCGATCAAATTGGACTGATGATGAATGGAACGTTAGCAGAAAAAAGTTGTTTTCGTTGGCTGAAACGTCGTTCTTTCTAAAACGTAAGACGTCGAATTAATTGAAATTTTTTATATTTTTTCTCGATCATCTGATCAATTAAAATGTGACTGAACTTCTTTTCTTTGTGCGAAATTTTCATTTTGCATTCGCATTAAAAATCGACTGACTACCTGTGCATCTCGAATAAGATGCCGAAAAATTGAAATTTTTCTGTATGCAAATGATTAGCAGATAAAAGAGACATTTTCGTTTATTCGAAAAATAACTCGAACGCATTTTAATCAACTGTTCATGCAAGTACTAATTTGCAATCAATGAACTTCATTACGAACACCCAAAACAGACCAAGAATTACACTGCCAAATTTAACGTATTAAGACAAAAGTCAAAATCCATACCAAAAAATGTTATTGAATTTGGTTCAACGAACTTTTTCGTGTGCTTTGATGTTGATAAATGAATTAATTTTCATGTCAAATCGAAACTAATAAAACAAATTCGAAACACTAATGATACGCATACGCGATTGAAATCAGAATTTGCATGCATACAATCTTCACTTGAGCGCATTTCAAAATGAATCAATCCTAAATCGATTAAATATCATAACAACTCATCATTTTTTTTAACCATTAACCAAACAATTTCTATTCCAAAATAATATCTTGTAAACATACTGTCTTTAAAGTAGCCCTGCAGTATGGAGACCACTGAAGGACAACATTTTCACATCGGAGGGCTTAAAAGTCTAATTTGTACTACACTCAAAAACATAAGGGGTACCCGTACTAGTAGAGGACGGTATATAGTTAGGTGTCTATAGAACTGCCCTGCAACGTTTCTCTCAATCAGTTTATTTAAATTCATCCCTTGTTAAAATTGCTTACAGCAATTTCGAAAGCCCCGTCCGAAGT
>JANTFA010012231.1:0-27271 GCA_026413405.1 Phytosciara flavipes | reverse complement strand
CGCCGTAAGTGCGCTCCAAAATTTGAATTTTGAGTGAACCGATGAATGAACAAGTGAATCGAAAAGTAAATTTCAACCATTTCAACGCACTCTCATACAACGCTGCGTTTGCGATCAAAATCTTGCGTTTCTTTTTAAATTTCGAGCGGACTTACGGCGTGAATTTTGCAAGTGTTTTACTATGGAGAAATATTGCTCCAGCAAACCGCGCAAAAAACATAAAATGTGTCGGTTTTCAAAATTCCGAGTCTTATGATTTTTAGCTACAATATTGTTCGTTAGTTAAAGGTGATCTTTCTTAGGTATACTATGATGTTGATTCCACCAAGGCCAGTACCGGACTGGTTTGAAAAAGCCCATCAATCACTCCAAGCAACTCAATTGCAAAAGGCCCAAAATAAAATATTTTCTAACAAAAATAGAAAAGGTCCACCGGGAATCGCCCGAATTCACCATATGGCCAGTTCGGGCGTTGACCAAGGGGTGGTATATTATGTCCTTGAAGTTAGCACAAGATAAATCTTGTTATCTCAATATTATGGTCCTGGAAATTTGACGGCATGAGTAACGACATGATCTACTGAAGAAACATCTAGTTTCTGAAGATGTTGGTGTTTCTTCGAAAAATTGGCGCTTCTTCACTTTTTCAACATTTTGTAAAAGGAATATCACTTTTACGAAAAGTTAAGAAAGGACGAATTCCTCAAGAAACGGGTAATTCGACTGGAATCATAAGCGGTGTCCGTACGAGCAGTGCATGGCATTTGGCTAGGTGTTTATAGAAGGCATACATCTTAAAACTGCTCTGCAACATTTCATCTTTAAAGCGTTCCATTTAAACTCATCCCTTGTTAAAATTGCTTACAGCAATTTTGAAAGTCTCGTACACGAAATGTAATTTGAAAATGGAACTCGGGAAGGAATCGACCAAAATCAGGTGAAATCAGACTGACATTTTGTCACTCTAACTATGGACTCCGAGCCTGGATTGATGTAGTCACTACCTTTCATTTGTACCATTTATCAACTTACAACGTTGTACGAGCATTGCTACGGGTAGCATGCGAAAAACCTCAAGTACACATACGACCATATCTCTGAATCGTTTTGCCTTATCTTCGAATTTGAATTAGCTTTTGTGAATACAAATCGAGGAAAAAGTCCCATCAAGATTGGTTCCGTTTTACTCAAGTTTTTCTTCTCGATAAGTTGTACTTCCAATACGCGCTGAAATCCACCTGTCTAGAGTCGAGAAAAGTACTTCTAACTCGGTTGCATTACTCGAGTCCGAATTTCCGGGAAGTTGATTACGACTCATCGAGAATTTTTTGTCATATTTTCCGATACCAGGTAACTTTGGCCTGGCTACCGGGAAGGAAATATTATTTTCATGTCCGACGGACCAATTGACTTGGCGTTACATTCTTTGGATGAATTTCCTTGGAGCGAATTAATGTACTGAAATGGTCTTGAAGATGTGAGATAAGAAATGTTTTTATATCAGGATCCGATTCTAAGAATCTTGATGTATTCATTGTGTGGTTAAATTCAGGGACATTTTAGAAAACAACAAAGCTGAATGACTAACGTTAAAATATGCTTGGAAAAAGTTCTTACAAACAGTTCGAGGGCAACGACCCAAACTAAGCCTTAATAAACTCCTCATTAATCCGCAAAAATGTGAGCTGAAATGCTACTTATATCAAACTTTCACTGTCAACATCTGCGCTAATATCTGCCTCAGTCGTGGTTATGCATTCTCATTTTATTGAAACGCCCAAACACAAAATTTACGAACAAAATGGTACATGAGCACTGTGTGACACACTGAAGCGCGCGGAATAATTTTAGGCACCAAACGCTGTTACTGCTTTCCACTCTCACACGTTTTCACGTCAGATCTTTAAGATAATGAAGCACTTTGTAATTTGAATGAAGCAACAAAGCAACAACTAAATCAATCAACGATTTAATATAATTTAGCAACCAGCCAAACCAAAAAAGAAAAAAAACAAACCAAAATCAAACTTGCATTTCAGTTCATCAACACGAATTTGAATTGGATTCAGAGATGGATGAAAGGGATAGCATTTATTTAGACACAATATCTCTAGCATCCGAATATCCAAATCGAAAATCGATGAGTTTGTCGCGACAGACCATTTATCATTCAGCTGAGGATGTCCAAGGTCATGCCACATCGGACGCAAATAATCTATTCAAGCAAAGTGAACAGTACGATGCAGCTTCAGCTGGCCGAATGGCCTATGGCAAATATGGACAAAATGATGAGGTCTCTGCACGCCTGCTAATTTTAAATAATAAGAAAACAGTTACATATTCGCAGTGGAAGTCTCGGGTAACCATTTCTCTGTAACCTTTTTGTTATTAATTTAGAGCGGTTGCCTGAAAGTAACAAAACTTTTATTGTTGGTGGTTGTTAGATTTCGAATTAACTTGACTAACGTATGGGTATCTATATAATTATGTACATCTCTATAATATCGAATGACAGCTTACGATTTCATGATCATCAAACATATCATTTACAGCAAGTTCCTATAGGTAGAACTACTCGACTCCACGATATCGATGTACAGCTAAAATTCGACATGCATGGGCAGAGTAGGAGTTGGTAGTAGACTAAACAGCCTCATTGACACTATTTCTATTAGACAGATTAGATTTCTATGTACGTTTCTCCTTTCTATAAAAATTAATGTCCCAATCATGTCGTCATTGATTATGTTGTCATATCATCCAGTTCTTTGATTCTAATCAATTCTGAGTGGTTGTGATACCCGTGTTGGACCGTCAAATCGGTAAAAATGATAAATATGCTAAGGTGTATGGATGTTTCCTGAGGACAGTGCATCTAACACAACTAGGTTATCAAAAAATTACGTAAATACGAAATGCCCAGTTACGTACGTAATTCAAGGCTACGCCTCTATTGATGAATCATTCCTTATTTTGAAACTACATTTTTTTTTTCATATTTATTATCATTTCGTAATCATACAGCGTGGGATACATTACTAGTCGAACTTGAGAGTGATTCATATCCTTGTTCGCATCCCAACATTTTGCTGATAAATTTATTCATCAGTCAACGAGTAAACCATTTCGTAAAATTTCGAAAAAGTAATTTTAAGACAGTCCGTTCCACAGCAGAAGTTATTAAGACGAGAACTTCGGGCCTTCTCAATCAAAACTGGTGTGACTCATTTCGGCAGGCATTAGATTTGATATAACTGAACAAACTGCTCCTTCCTTGTTCAATAATTAGTAGTTCTAGTCTAGCGATCATTTAAATTTTCAATAGTTTCACTAAGCATTCAAAACGTTCTGCAACACCAAAATCTGCGATTGTTGTAATCCGTTTCGAAATTTAGTGCGTATTAGATTTATCAGTTTGGGACGACCACTTTCGTGGTCATGAAACACAGATCTATTGATCCTTTGTTTCCATCCCTGTCATCCCGTAAATCATGGTAGCCCACCAGTCGCTGCAAGGAACCTTTCCAAATGCCAGGCGCACAGAAGCCTTTAACGGAACCACCCCATAGTCCCCCAGCATCTTGCGTCTTAGTTGATAAAACTTTGAATAGTTGCATTTTAAATACATCCCCGTTTCATATCGGAGTATTCGAGAGCCTCAACTTATTTAGGCGCCGATTCAGCCCGAAATGTTATGTGCTCGCTCCTACCGCCCGCCCTCCTGATGCGATTTCGGTCCATTCCCAGCAAATCTTTGGAATAGTTGGGTCTCGGAAAAACGCACTTCGTGTGAACGTTTCCTCCATATTCTTACGAGCGTTCCACGTGTTTACGCTTCATCCAACTATTTACAGCTTCGAAACATTCATTAATATTCTCCAGTATTATGTTTTATAGGATGTTGAATAGCCAGAGTAGTTTTCCTCACGGGCTACGCATCTAACGACTAGTTTTTTTTCTCGCAATATACAATTACGATTCTCTTATTAAAGAACATTATAAAGCAGAGAGAATCGTCAAGCACGACTATTTGTTGTATGTTGAAGTTGAATTTTTAATTACAAAATTATCGGTGAAAAACGCGTGCTCCACTATCTACATAAAATGATTGATTTACCGACAGAATTACTGTTATTGGACACAAATTAGTAACTTGGTTTCAATATGATTGATTAAACAAGACAGAAAGCCCAACATGGTTTTTATTCATTTCTATTTGCATTCCATGTGTATGCAATCCCGTTGAACATTAGAATTTTTCGTATTATTAACTAAATGCAAGGAACGGTCTTGGCAAGACTGAAATCAGGTTCAAGAACTTATCTGAGGATATGGGTGTTGGATAAGGTCGTCATTTGCAAAGTTAAATATTTTTTGCATCCGCGTCGCTGCTTCCAGGAGTTATCACGACCCATTTCGAGCAAATGGTTTTGCTTTTCACTTTGTTTCTTATTCCACTGTGACCTCATTTTCAAATATTATTGCATAAAGTAAGGGTGGAGCCATATCATATTTCATTAATTACATTAAACTCGCACACATAGCATAACACAGGGCTCCGATGACAGTTCATCTGTTCATATTTATATCTCTTCACCTCTCTCTATTGTAAAGTGCAATTTACCGTAGGATAGGCCAACTTTAAGTTGCTCATATGCGTAGGTCTGTTCCAAAAGGTCGTTCAAATTACCAATCGTCATCCACAGAAGAGCCACTACAACATCACTTGAACCTGTAGCAGACGGCAAGCATTTTAATAGTATCATTATCGGGTCTATTACTTCGTTTGATAAAAAAGTTCATGTAAAACAAATTTTGAATCTTGTACTTCAATTGTTTTAATCTGTATTTTGCTATATAACAACACTTTAGTCGAAGAATGTCATTTACTATTTTTCGTTGGCATCGATAACAGAGGCTTTACAAAAATAGCCAACGTACTTTGGTTTGTTATACATAATTGTAAAATTTTTTACTCGTCGTATGGCACATATCCCTTTCACGAGAATATTCCGGCCGGCAGACACATCTCTGTTCCACACGCATTTCAGTGGACTAGTTCGAGGGCCGTACGATGATTGCGGAAGCTTGTAAATGGATCGTTGATAGGTGATGTCGTTTTTACAAAAAAAAAATCCCTCACCACGACTTCTAAAACTAACATCAGTTTACACTTCCAATATCGTTATTTATCGGCTGAGCCTTGTGCTGACGATCTCACATCTAGTAGAGAAACAGAAAACCATCTCTTTCCCCCACTTATTGCATACAACTTGCATACTCTCGAATCAGAGATCATGTCAGCATTCATGTTTCTTCGAATGTAAACACTCTAAAATTAATTTTGATTTTCCCAATTAAAATCTCAGTGTAACCAGCTCAACCGATACTGAAAAACATTTTCGAACCACCCAATCTGTTATTGCGTCCGAGGAACAACCATTTTCATTTAATATAAAAATGAACGAATTTATGGGAACAAATTAAAAATTTTATGCTGCCGGGCAGCTGTACTTTATCGTCTCATATAACGAATTGTATGAAAAAAGATAAGGGGGACCCGTACGAGTAGTGCACGACAAATAGGTAGGTGTCTACAGAAGGTATAAATCTTAAAGCTGCTCTGCAACATCACATCTTTAAATTGTCCCATTTACACTCATCCCTTATTAAAATTGCTTACAGCTATTTCGTTAGTCCCGTACGAAGTGTAATTTGAAAATTAAACTCGGAAAAAAATGCATCAAAATCCAGTGAAAATTGCTCGGCTGGGTGCCATTTTCATAGGATGACTTAGACTCATTCTATTGGCTCTACTTTCAGAGCCCGTGATCCGATCGAAAAAATTTTTCCTGAATTAGTGTAGTCAATATACCTTCCTCTTCCATTTGCACCATCTATCAACTTTGTACGAGCTATACTGCCGGTGATATTATGCGAAAAACCTCAACACGACCTCGAAAATAGCACTAATTCGACCCTATCGCTGGATCAGCTTGACCGATTTTACTCATCTTCGAACATAGTCCAGCTTTTTCGATTCCAAGATTGGCATCTAGGGGTGATCACAGAATGTTTGTCCTTACTCTGGGATTCGAATTCGACGTGTTACAAACGCACGAGTGCAAGTAGAAGACCCTCCTACTTCGTACGGGTCCAAAAAGAAAAAAAAATGACATCGACTTGTGCTAATTTCATTATTTTATATCTCGCCATGGAGACGTGACTGAGATTTTCTCAGTTTTGTTTACTTTATTCGGCTATCTTTCGTCAACAAATATTCGCACAGGACATCACAACTTTCTATCACCATTTGAAACCAAAAATTTCTGTTCATTGCGTTACTGTTGTGTGTGTTGCATACACGCACCAGTCTCTTCTTTGCTAAAGAATTATTTTCAATGGGCGCAAGATAATTTCGATTCAATGACTACACAAAGGATGTTCGTAATGTAACTTAATTTTTGAATGCCATCAATGCCCTCTATGCCACATCGGTTTGCTTAAAGTGAATTTCACTTTTGAATTTCTCTGGTTCAGATATAATGAAGTTGGCTTTAGGGAACATCCATAACGGTCGTTTACTTCCTAGGAGGATAAGTGGGGGACTATGAAAAGTGGACAAACAATGTTTTAGGTATTGGAAAAGTGCGGACACAGAAAAGAGGGGGTCCAATATGTCTAAAAAAATGTGATAGTCCTTTATGCACGTTCACTTAGCTCTCCAAAGACCGACATTGTCGGCAGGCGACAATAACTACGCGACTACACAAAGACACGTGTTGCTTCACTTAGGTTATTTTTGTGTGGTTGTCTGTTCTGTTCCACTCCTAAAAAGGGAATAATAAAAAAGACACGAAAAGGATGTCCATGACTCATTAAAGTTAAGCATGCCACGAACATGCAACCTTTGAACATGTAACTGTAAAACGTGTAATATATCATGTGAACGTCGACCGGTCGACATACGAATACTTTCTGTTTATTTATCGATAACTTCGTACGGGTATGCATTATTCGTACACATTTCCAAAACATTTACACACAAAAATCATAGCGTGATACACCAGTGCTATCGTACACTTCGGAAATTGTTTTAGCTGTGAATACATTTCAGTTCTATCGTCTCGAGGCAATCGGAAGCATACATAAAATATATTCAACTGAAAAATCCAATCGGGATGAATGGTTCGTCTGGTAAATGACCGAATTGTTCATCTCCCCGCAACAAGTGAACCTGATGATTAGTTATATGTGATAATCAACGTAAACAATTGAATATCGAAATGAGTACCGATATTGATTTGTCGGCGGTGTGTATATTTTGTGGCAGTTCAAAATGTACCGGCGGTGTAAGTGTTTGTCTCAATTGATTTTGGTTTTCGGCTGATGCCTTGACTTGTTGTTTTTTGCATTGTGTGTAATTACATTCTTCTTGTATCTACAATTCGATACGAAAAAAACAAACATTAATTTTACCTTGAGTATTTAAAGGTAACACCAAAATACCGGAATTGTTTTGCTGGTGCGTTCGTTGATTCACATGGGGAAAAAACATTTTTAATTTTTGATTTATTCAATGAGATGTTTCGTTGAACTCATATTAGTGTGTCGATGAGTGTGCAATATTACTAACTCTACTTATCATCGAGGAGAATGATATTTTTAGACTTACAATTCCTTGTGTTTCACATAAAATTATGTGAATGGTGTGCCTGTAGTCAGTTTTCTGTTTTCATGCTATTTTCGAACTCTGTCGCATGCACCGAATTATCAGATGCTAAATGGCTGAATGGGACATGGAACATAAAAAGAAACCGAGTTCATTTGAGTCTTTGCGATAATCCTCAAAAATGAGTCCAAAAAAGAAGAAAAAAACTGTGGGTTGAATGGACAGCAACAGTTTGTTGACATAGGAAGAATATGGATCGAGTTACTCTCACCGTAACGATTCCTAAGAATTTCACCACGTAACGTTCTTTTTACATCGAAAAGAGTCTTTAGTGTTCTCACAATACGAAGAGTCGTTGCCAGTACCGGACTGGCTCGAAAAAGCCCATCGGGGTCTCCATGCAACTCAATTTTAAAAGGCTCACAAATTACATATCTCCATACAAAAATCGAGAAGGCCCATCGGGAATCCCCCGAACTCACAATATGGCCAGGCCGGGCCTGGTTGTTGCAGAAATGATTGTTATTGTTATGACTACACCACTTTTAAGGCGACGATATTTTTTCTTCTGAAATCAATATGACTAACATCCGTAAACTTTGCTCACATTTTAACTACAATCGCATTTCGGTCGTCTATATGATTAAGAGGTCTCTACATAATATGATGTGTGTGAGTAACGAAAGATTTTTCCCCCAAGTACAACCACTTCCTTTGAATGAGATATACACCAAAATCAAAATACCATTTAAACTGAAAATGCATTTGTATTATCAAAGAGTGTCCGCAAAACTCAGTCTCATTCGTCATTCTTCATTCTCAAATAATTGTTTTGTGATTCCACCAACTAAAAATGTTCAGTTTGTTTGCTTAACATTCGGTTTATTTATTGCTAAAACGGTGCGTTGCAATTATCACCTCCTCGGTGAATGACAATATATACAACGACTGTTTATATAGAAATGCAAATGAGTAGCTAAAAATCAATTGCGAACGAAATAAATAATGTCGTTCGACACCATGCTTAACATATTTAGGTATCATGATTCAACCAGTGCCCCGTCAGTTTATGTGTCTTATCTGTTATTGTTTGTTTGATTTGTTTTGTAATTAAGATTTACCACCAGCTGCTTATCAAGTCATTCAATGTATATAATTCAGAGGATATGATTTATCCATCCCAAAGCATTTTAAAATGTCAATTCCACCAATTTTTCTTATTTGAGACGATTTTATTGTGCTATTCTATGCTTCGGGGTCGTACATAGATGGCATCACGCTTTCCCAGTGCTGTCATAAGATTAAAATTACTAGTAACTCGACAAGAGTGTTCGCTTTTTTGCTCAATAGTGTGTCCTACCCTTCAACATTAAGGTGGTGTATTTAGGGGTTAGTACACACCATTGAGTCAAAAAAGTGCATATTCGTCGAGTTATTAGTAATTTTAAACTGATGACAGCACTGGAACAGCGTGACGTCATTTATGTACGATCGATTTCGTATACGACGCGACAATTTCTTTATTATACGACCTATTCCGTGGAATAACTGCAGATAATAATTGAAAAAAGACGTTTGTCTCTCCTACCAGCAAAAACTGAGCAAGGTTGTTCACTGGGAGAGAAGACGTTCTAGAGCATCTGTATTCAACGATATCGTCGTTTCTCTAATTATCTCAATTAACATTTGAAATAGCATGTAATACGAGATAATACAGAGGAACGATGATATGATATGGCACTGAATAGGTCAAAAGTCATATTTCTTAAACTGTAAATTTTTAGCGAATATTTTTCGCTGATTTTCGAACAATTTGTTTGTAGTTCTGTGGTGCAACAAACCAGATCCGATTCAATCCTATTTCCAAGAGCTGCTAAGACCTTTCCAACGAGGTCAATATTAATAGAGAATTAGACAATTTCTGGAGGGAATGAATATCGCCAATTCTAGGTCATTTCATAGGAAACTTCCTATGAAATTTCCTACCCAACTTCCTTCAGCTTGCTTCATTTCCTCATACAAATATGTATTAGTTCATGATATTTTCCCGTGACTGACGAAACTTAAACCAAAATATCTCGAAATCCATTGATATTTTCTTTAGTAAAACTCCTACCAATTCCGATCTATTCCAAGACCCGATTTCGTTCATCACGGAACAAGTCATAGAATTAGCCATTTCCTCAATGGGTACAATTTATGAAAGCAACATCACCAGCACCAGTCTTCTAAAAATAACAGCATTTTGGCGAAACGTGTCACATTAAATTCATAGGACAACGACAAAAAAAAAAAACGCATCGCTGTTATCAGTTAGCATTACAAAAAAGATCAAGAAAAGTCGAGAAAATATCGCTCAGGTCTCAGTGACCCGGTGCAAGTGATAACGTATTTATAGGCAGAGTGGGCATGGAAATAATGCGGTATCATGGGATCGTATCCTAGAATTGGAATATTCGTGGGCTGGGCACACACAATGGGGACACGATGTATGCCCCCGTGCATGTCCTATTAAGGGCAGCTATTTTAAATAAAAACAAAAGATTCCGGGAACGATTTGAGAAAATGAATTGGATACCGGGTAATGGAACACATTTTATTAAACAAGTCATTAGGAAATAGATAAACCGGGAAGTTAGTTTTACCTTTTCGGGTACCAAGAAATTTCGACTTAGCTATCGGGAAGAGCACACATAATTTACATGCCCGATGGCACATAAACATTTCCTTTTAACTTTTGCGTATGAAATCATAAATAATTCTTCTTAAATACTATGCCGCGATTGTAAATTCCATTGCAATTGTCTTGTAAAAAGAAACTGCATTTCAAACGGTCATCATTAAAGCATCGCTTCCACTTACATCCACACTATAATTTAGCATTTTCTATATTTAACACAAACACTTACATTTTATGACATTCATTAACACCCCATTTCAAGCTCAATTTAATCGTGTAACAAAAATGTTATCTCCATCCGAAAAATCACAGACATGGCGCCGTTTTCAAGATGGCGAACGGACCGTAGATTTTGTCTTAGCCTATGCTGCAGATGATCCACATCCACGAAATGCCGACAAACGTAAGGCATTTGAAGCTAATCTCGAAAATGAGGGACTTGAATTGGAGCGAGAAGAAACGCAAAAAGTTCATTTCGTCAAAATCCATGCGCCAAAAAACGTGCTTTGCAGTTACTGTGAAATTTTAAAAATTAAGATGCCGATCAAACGGGTAAGAAAAATGATTCATTACTGTCTTGCTGAAACATTTTTTGTTTGATAAGTCGTCTGGGACTGTTGTCCCGCTTATCGAAGGAACAAATTTCGCGGAGGATCGTACTTAAATGACGTCAGGCTTTTTTAGTGCTGTCATCAGATTAAAATCGCTAACAACTCGACAACTTCTTTGAGGCAATGATGTGTCCTACCCCCAGATACACTCCCTAAATTGGGTAGTAGGATAACTATTGACTCAAAAAAGTGAACACTTGTCGAGTTACTAGTAATTTTAATCTGATGACAGCACTGATAAAGCGGGACGTAATTTATATACGACCCTTAAGTCGTACAGTGTTCTTCGTTGGTTGCAGTCAGAAAATGTGGATAATCCGTTTTCTGGCCACAAGCATGAGAAGGCCATTGTATTAACGTGTCTATTGATGAGATAAATGTGGTTGAATATAGGTTCCAGAACAAGACGATATAATTGTACCGGAGTTTCAACTTATGCAGAGAATGAAATCGTTCTTCGGCAGACCCTTCGACTTCATAAAACTGGATCCAAATCTGTTTCCGGAAACGAAGTACAAACTGACCCATCCATATTCGCGGAACCACAAATATTTGTAAGTGCCAAAGAAATATACTCACGACCGATCTCCGTGTTGTCATAGCCTAATATTAAGCTTGCCGACGATATCGATTTTCTCACTCAACTTTCTATCCATTGCAGATTCGACGAAGACAGTGAAAATTTCTTTTCCCAATCAACTAGCATAGCCGTTGTTCAATTTATCTTAGAGAGGCAGCGCTTTAGCGATGAAGACGACAGTCATAACAACGTTGGAATCGAGAAACTGATTGACGATGGTGTTTATCAAGCCGCCTATCCACTCCATGATGTACGTATATCAAGTTATAGTTGTGGTAAGGTCAGGTTTAGATCAACGTGAAAATTTCTGCTTAACCTGCACCTGGCCTGACCAGACCTAAAGCAAACAATTCTTGTTCGAATTGTGAGACCTGAACCCTGATCTGATTCAACGATTGACTCTTTCTCATAAAAATCAGGTTCAAGTCAGGTCAATACTGACCTGTTCCGAGTACCTAAATTTTGAAAGATATCCATTTGCAGGGAGATTGCAGTATACCCGGTAGTCAACGATCTCTATTGTTCAACGAATGGGCGGCTGTTAGTAAATGGATCAAGTAAGTGCCAGCAGCGGAAGATCTACGAGCTCTGCTAGCAATTGAGAAAATATTTCTATTTGTTCCACAGACATCAACCGTTAGATAATATCAAAGAATATTTTGGTGTGAAAGTTGCTCTCTATTTTGCATGGTTGGGTTTCTACACGCACATGCTAATACCGGCTTCAGTGGTTGGCATTGTATGTTTCCTATATGGTTTGATAACATTATTCTCGAATACTGTAAGGTATGTGTGATTAAGGGTCTCTCATGGTCGTTCGTTTTACTCACAAAAAACATTTTCATTTCAGCGAAGACATTTGTCATCCCGAAAAACCTATTGTTATGTGTCCGCAGTGTGATGAAGGGTGTGATTATTGGTTACTAGAAAGCACATGCGTTTACTCAAGAATCAATTACTTGTTCGACAACAGCATGACTGTTGTTTTTGCTGCTTTTATGTCATTTTGGGGTATGTTCTCATTTTCATAGCAAACACATTGAGCTGAAGTGATGAAATCCTCCAATTTCTTCCCATCAGCTGTGCTGTACTTGGAACTGTGGAAGAGATACTCAGCAAAATTAGAACATCGCTGGGGCTTGACTGATTTTTCGCATCAGGTATGTTCCAGTTCGCGTTTCTTTTTGACTGGGTGCTTGCGTTAATGCTTTAACCAAATGAAAAGTCAAAATGATCACTATTATGCAACAAGTTGCGAAATGGGGTTAGTATTTGTCGCTAGATGTGAGATTGTCAACCCGAGATTCTGAACCAATCCGTGATGTGACAAAAACAACCTCACTTCGCAACTACATACAACGTTCTCTGCAAACAGCTGTGTGAACGAAAGTCTGTATGGACGATCGAATATAGGGGTTGTACATAAATGACGTCACGCTTTTCAGTGCTGTCATCTTATTAAAATCACTAGTACCTCGACAAGGGTACACTTTCTTTGCTCAATAGTGTGTTGACTCAAACAAGTGCATACTTGTCGAGTTATTAGTGATTCTAATTTGATGAAAGCACTGAAAAAGCGTGAGCTCTTTGATGTACGGCCCCTAAATTCTGTCTACCTAAATCGAACCAATTTTGTCAGCAGCCGAATATGTGCCTGAGGCCTAATGCTTGGAACAGGTTCAGATCAGGACGTGGGAAAATTGTTTGAATCGCCTCGAAGAGAACTCGGGTGGAGATTGAAAGTCGTATGGTCGGTAGAGGGAGGTTGCCGCTTTCCGTAACACGTGCCGATTCAACAGTAGGAAACATATTCGCGGTCAAATCTCTAAGCAGGCAGGCCAGCTTCAGGTTGAAACCTCAATTTAGTTCAGGTTTGTGCCTGAAGCTGACCTGTTCAGTGATTTCGAGTAAAATAGACTTTATTCTGTAGTACCAACATGTGTAACCGATAGCGGTAGCCTTTCAAATCATCTTCATCGCAGAGTTTTTCTCGAGACAATTGATTTAATTTTTGCGTTACCTGATCTGGACCTGTACAAAGAACTTCTTGGGCAGCGAGAAAAGCTGTACGTCCCGACGTTTAGTTGAAGAATCGGTGCATTTTTGCATACACTTCATGTTCAGCAAAAACTCCAACAAAAGCTACAAAATAGTTGTGAATGCCGATTTTCAATTCACAGGCCGAACATCCACGACCACAATATCTATCACGTTTGCGAAAAGTGGAAAACAAAAAGTTCAATGTCATTCATCGCGTATTGGAGCCACACGTACCATTTTGGAAAGTTAAATTTCCGATTTACTTTATGAGTTTCTCGATCGTCTTCCTATTTGTAAGTGAAATAACGAGCCCTCAAACTCTCCAACAATTTTATTTCAAAATCTCATTCACTACACACACAACTTACAGATTTGTCTAGCCGTAGCCGTAGTATTTGGTATCACAATCTATCGCATGTCGTTGATATACTCGAAGAGAATGTTCAGCGATTCGGAGAACGTTGCGAATCTAAGCATTATCTTACCAGCAACGGCGGCCATTCTGAATTTAGTCACCATCACCGCTCTCAACTTCGTGTACGATTATTTGGCCGTTTATCTGACAGATTTGGAATATCGACGCACTCAAACGGAATATGATGAAAGTTTAACGTTGAAAATTTACCTTTTTCAATTCGTCAACTACTACAGTTCAATATTCTACATTGCGTATCTGAAGGGGAAATTTGTCGGCTATCCTAAAAAGTATAATCGAATTTTCGGTTTTCGACAGGAAGAATGTAGTCCGGGTGGTTGTTTAATGGAATTGTGCATTCAATTGATCATCATTATGGTGGGAAAACAGTTGCTGAACGCTATCCTGGAAATGTTGATTCCATTTTTGTACAAATCATATTACTCATTACGCAACAAAATGTACAAGACTGACGAAGGTGACGGAAGTTCTCCATTGATTTCATGCAATCAATGGACAAATGACTTCAAATTGATGGCATGGAGTCCTAGGGGACTATTTGATGACTATTTGGAAATGAGTAAGCGGACGAGTTGTTTTTACCTCATGAATTTTCCCTGTAACGATTTTCTTTTCAGTCATTCAATACGGCTTCGTTACGCTTTTTGTCGTTGCCTTCCCACTAGCTCCACTCTTCGCCTTAATAAACAATGTGTTCGAAATGAGATTAGATGCCAAAAAGTTCCTGAAATTTTATCGACGACCAGTTCCTACTCGCGTTAAGGATATCGGCGTTTGGTTCAATATTATGTCGATACTGGGACGAATAGCTGTCGCGTCGAGCGTAAGCGATTTCTATTTTCATTGGCTATAACGCTTTCGCTAACTTCAATTTACTTTATCGTCTTCCGAAGGCATTTATCATCGCATTTTCGTCCAATTTTATTCCGCGAATGGTTTACATGATACGAGTCAGTGAAGATCATACAGACCGAGGTTATCTCAATCACTCGCTGGCTGTTTTCAATACGTCAGATTTTCAGGTAAGAAGAAAATCTGTCTGTCGATTCATTCAAAAGACTTGAAAAAAATTAATTTCCCATTTTAAGAGCGGAATAATTCTGCCTCAAAATTCGACTTTCGGAGATGTGACCACGTGCAGATATCAGGAATATCGTAATCCAGCATCGCCGTTGCCAGATGAATCATACAAACGACCAGCTATTTATTGGCACATTTTGGCTGCTCGTTTAGCTTTCCTTGTAGTATTCCAGGTAAGTCAGCCAGCCACACCGTGGACTGGACCTGTCCGAAAACTTCATTTACAATTGACTTTCCTAATGCACTTCACCACCCCATCTCACCTCCCATTATAGAATGCAGTCGGTCTCGTACAAATGTTGGTGGCATGGGCTATTCCCGATGTGCCACGGAAACTCAGCGATCAAATAAAACGCGAGGAATACTTGACACGAGAAATCATCATTGATCATGAGCTACAGCGGGGTGTCAGTAGTCGAGAACAGGAACGCGAACAATCGCCCCAATTGACGAAAAATTTGGACAACGTTTTCCGATTGAGAAAATCGAATGGTGACAATGCGGCCAATACGGCTAATACGGAGTTATGATGACAGGTGTGGTGTTCTTGATGTTGCTGGTAGTGATCTAGTGAATATGAACGGTTTACAGTTATAAGTTTAGCGGTTAAATTAATTTATTGAATGGCTTTTACCTTGTGAACAACAAACAGATGAGTGCAATTATATTTTCAGATCAAATTTAATATTGATAGCCGAGATTTTCGATTAACAAGTCAAATGGGTATTATAATGATGGATACGGAAAGTTGATGTCAAATAAAACGAACTTGGTACACAATCAGAGGACTTTTTTTTTTTACTTAAACTTGCTGAGAAGAGTCACATCCTTCAATCGTGCATCACACAACTGATGTAATTCCTTGCATTCATTTTGTGCTCCAGAAGTCCCCTGTTAGGCCAATGCTCTCAAAAAACTCAGCAGCCTCTTCAGCATTACGACGACGATATTCTAACACAAAAAAAGAGCTGGTATAAATTGCAGACGAAGATAACAAACATACTCACTAAATCATTTATTCACGAGACCGTGTAGGTCAATTCAATTGACTCAACTTCAATTGATCATTTATAATTAAACATTAGGTCCCTCATTCTTTATCAAACGGGAAGCTTCTCATAATGCAATCAGCATTGTGTCGTTGCATAACTACTAGGCCGAGGAACAGACGCGATTTATACGTAGAATGCAGTGAGGCCGAGTAACGGTCTATATAAGCAAAAAACACTTAGGGTCATACCTAACCTCACTCTGAGGCCTTCAGCTCACGATCCAGTGACCCGACTCTTTTTCTTTCCTGAATTGGTATTGTCAGTACCTGCTATATTTATATTTCCAACGCTTATTTTTCTGTAGATATTGTCCAACAACGCTAACACAGTTAAAAGACCCTAGTTTTGGCTTGGGCCGTCCAAAAATGCTCACTATTTTGACTACCTTTCAGAGAAGAAAAAATTATTGAAATCGGATTTGATCGGAGACTGGGATCGACAATTACGCTGGATTTTCGTTTGTTTAACCAGTGGTGTAAACCGGATTACAATAGAAAACGCGACATATTTGTTGTCCACCTCACCTTCCAACTTATTTCTTTCAAAACTATCATCTAACTTGGACTAAATGCAGGCCTGGGCTGGCCATACGGGCCGATCGGGCGGCCCGATTGCGGCCTTGTCCTTTTTTACTCAAAATTATGACGCCTTTTTCGACTATCACCACTTCCGACTGAAAGTTGCGCACCTCACTCTATTTAAGCGCTCTTCAAGCAAAATGCTCGATGCGCCTTTTGGTAGCCAGTGCGGACCTGACTAAATGATGATGATTCTTGATTGCTCAACTTTTTTTGTGGATAACACTAAAAAGCAGAGCCAAAATTTTCTATTTTCAATTTAATAATTTGGATATTTTTCCAGAATTGTCCATAGGACAATCCGTCTTCACTATCTTCAAAGCACTTTAAAAACGGTTTACAAGGACTCTGGACTATCAAGAAATATTTCATTTAACTACCTGGAGTCAATCTCCCAGCATACCATTTGGTTGCCAATGTCCACAGCGTTGTCAAATCCAGAATAGCGCCAAAAGTATTTCCCGTTGTCTGAAGCCATTCTTCAACGTGCGTGCGCTTACAAAAAAGCAACTGATTGCTACAACTATAAACGACATCGTTCCACATTTGTCTAACCGGTACAACAAAATGTGCTACCCAATCATTGTCAACTGTTGGCGGTCGATCGGGTTCTACATCCATTGCTATTGTTCGGCCACACGATGGGCAATGCGTAGCAACTAAACATGTTTCATTGACCAGAGACGGAATTGCAAATGAATCCCAGGCACAACCACCCCACCATTTTTGATGTGTTGTGGCAACGACAAAACCAAGATTTTTCGCTGCCCACGGATGGGCCATGACAATATTGCAGCGATCGTTATCCAATACAATAAGATGATCGTCGTGCAGTTGACGGAGTGATTGAAGTGCTTCGTGTTCAGAAATATTGAATTGAAGTGCAACATCACTTGTGTTTACCGAGGCTTTGTCAGCAAAGGTTCGATAAACATATTGGCGTATGTCGATTAGTGAAGCCATCAAAGAATGGGCGGATTGTTCAATTTCAAGTGTGCCTTTATTCGAAGAGAAGTAACAACTGGAACATAACTCTAGAAATAAGATGATAAATTGCCTGTAGTTCAAATGAAAATCTCGTTTGTTGACACTTTAACCTTATCTTATCGTTGTTTTATCGCTTAAAAATAACAGTCGCCTTTCATTGTTGATACACTTACTGGTTTTTTTGAGTAAGTAGAGTACCTTCGATGTGCTTTTTTCAGATATCCGAAGCAAGGACAAGAACATTGACGGCTCAATTTATGTTTTACAATTAAAGTCACTGCTCTCTCCACCTTATCTTGAGTGGATGGTCCGCCTCTTTCCCGAATCCCGACTGAACTTTATCGGATCCAGCTTTGCTTACAGCGTTCAAACTATCACTCTCGCTCTCAGCTGGTAGAACAATTGATATATGAGCTCACTCGCAGCGCGACAATCGATGAAACGAATTAATTAATTAATTCATTCAATCACAACGAAACATCTTCGAAAGAGCGTTAGGTGACGCAGTTTCAGCATGTACTTATACATGATATCGGTTTTGATGACGTAAGATCCACGCATGAACTCAAAAAATTTGCGATTCAAAATCTTAGCAAATAATAAATTGAGACAGATGTTCTGGTTTTCTACTAGGAGATATTGAATTATGCTGACATCTTACATCTTCCATTTATGTCACAAATATTTTTGGTAAGATTTGGTTTGAAACAATCTCCAAGACTGTTGTCGGTTATTTGCTGCGCTTTATTTTGCGTTAAAGACAAAGGAACAACTACGTCACAGTCTCCGCAACCGATACCGTAATGACAATGCACAATCACCCACAAGTAGGTAACGCGCGGTAAAATCACACAGCCGTGGTGCGTTCAGAGAAAATGTTGTCTAGATTCAAAAAATATTTCTGTCATTTACCGTTCAATTCACTTCTCTTCATCGGAAAAATGCAAGGATTGATAGTGTTCACGAATGCCACTGTACCGGTAATGTCGTTCCATATGTCCCCTCTATTAAGTGCATACAGTGAAGTGTATACATTGTTGATTGTAACATCGCTTCAAGCCCTCGTAATTAGATTATTGTATGGATGCACCAATGAATTCGTTCACCTGAAAGCCGTCATGGCCTTTGCATACATTACCGAAAATCTGATCACCGCCTACAGAGTGATGACGGTGTACATTGTACAATTTTACTATCGTAAAAATTTCCAAAATATTCTCTGCGAAGCCGTTCATTTGTACCGCAGCATAAAAGAGTTGATGAACGGTGTTCCGGTGTTCGATCGAACATTTTTCCGTTGCTACCTTTCCAAGGTAGTTGGAGTATTTCTCCAATTCGCCGGCATTACGTACATAGCCAGCTTATACCGAAAAAATACTTCGACATTGTTTCAAATTGACATTGTGTCATTTACATTGATCATTTACATGCACTTCACTGCCATTACTATCTCAGGTATATTCTATGCTGGTTCGTTGTTCATTTTAATGTTTTACCGAAACCTGAATCGTAAAGCGGTGCAAATCACCGTGGCCCTGGCCACTGTACAAGACAGCAAATTGAATTGTAAAGTGAAGCAATTGGACGATGATGTCGATCAAATCTGTTGCATATACGACAGGGCATGTGAATTCTCGAAAAAGTTTAATAAATTTTTCTCGTTGCAATTACTGTTTGCGACACTCAACACATTTTTTATGGTTTTGATTGAGGTGAGTGAGATTTGGTATCGATTCAGTTAGTTAAGAACTTCAGTATTTGATTTAAAAATTTGCGCCATTTATAAAATCTAGCTGTTCTACGTTTACGACAATTCGAGAGAAATTAATTCGAAGCCAGGCCTAGCTCGTGTCCTTAGTGGTCATATAGTTAAAGATTTTGCATTCTTAATCTGCTACTCGATTGAACTGTATCACAATGTGTCCATTTCATGTAAAGTTGCGAAGCAGGTGAGTTGTATTTGATCAATAAATAAATCGCTTTCGAGCGTTCGATAAAAATGTTAAAAAATTTAACGTCTTTGCCATTAGGCTCACATCACTGCAATATCTTTTGACACCCTACACCACGCATATAATCCGGTTAAACAGAATGTGAGTAGCAAGAGAGGTGTACGTGTTTCGTAATCGCTTCAAATAGGCCTGTGGGAACGAATTGGTCAACAATATGTCTAAGAGGATTGAGCCAGATAATAGCCCTCTGTCTAAAGATAACGCTCGGCCGATAGTCGCGCTGTTGATCTACTCAATCCCACACGGTCTTTTCTACAGCCGCGAATACATACCTCTAGGGACTCACAAATTCTTCCAATCGCAGATTGAACTGCTATCTTTTCCAAATTTATTGGTATCACCAGGGGTAATGCCGTGTGGATTAGTTGAAATCAACTCAGCATTCCTATTTGCGGTAGAGTTGTGTAATTTTTGATTTGAGAACAAAATCGAAAGACAAAAATTTGTTTCCGTATTGCAGACAGTGACAACGATCGCATCCTATCTGGTGATTTTGATTCAGTTTGATATTAACGATCAAAACAAAACTAATGCAACATTCTATGGTGATTTCAATTCAATAAATAAATTAAACTAAAAATATTAAAGGCCGGTGTCACAGTTACTATTTGCACTTACATTGCCTATTCGAAGTTATCTGCGAACAGTCGCTTCGAAATGGATTTACTAATACCCACACCCCCAAACGACAATGGCCAGATAGGCTTGATCGCATTGAAATCCCTTCAAAAGCTTTCTATAGCTTGCATCAGAAGCACGCAACAAATAATTCAATCTACAGCTACTTAAAGGCTTCCTGAAAACAAACGTAGCAGGATGAACATTCAATCTTAGATGAAAACGGTCTTACTTCTGATCCAGTCAGTGATTCGATTTTGACAAATTTTTCTTTCCCTGAAATTGTGTAGTCAATTACTTTTCATTTGCGCCATTGATTTTGTACGAACCACTCTAATGCACTAATTCGTCCATATCTCTAGATCCGCTCGACCGATTTTGCTCATCATCGAGCTTTAACAAGCGTTTATGATTATAAAACGAGGAAAACGAGACAACTACAAAAGGTTTATCCTTACTTAGGGATTCGAATTCGACGTGTTATAAATGTGTGAGAGTGAAAGCATGAAACTCTTGTACTTCGCTCGGGTCTAAAAAGTAGTTTCATTCACCACCCGAAAATTGCATGAAAAGGTAAGTTTTCGCAGCGCCTGGAGGAAAAATTATGGAAATATTTTTTCTGTGAAATCCATTTTCCATATTAAAAGTGGAACGCTTCTCTTCTTCGCCGAAACAGTTAACACTTACAATGAATAGAAAACCAAATGACTCAAGCGACATTTGAATTGGATGATGTACTCCTTCCAAACCGTTCCTCGAATAACCATTACAAAAAAAAAAAATTTCGTGTGTTTTGTCTACATTCTAAAAGGCCGTATGACTAGTCTGTTTTTATTCGTTTTTTTTTTGTTAAAGTCAAAAGTTCACAAAATCACAATCAGTACAAATATATTTTTTCATTAAAAATAGTTCCATTTACTGGAATAATCTAGACTACATTTGCTTCTTCTGCGGATCTGGAAACGCTTCTCTCGGCGGTATGAGACTGAGCATCATGATGTGTCGCGGAAAAGCCAATGTATTGCGAAACATTGAGTCGGTTCCGTGTAGTCGATCCAGTACACCGAGAACACCGAAGCAATTGTTGAATCTTGAAAGGAAAATCAATTGTTAACATGCAACCAGGCATATTCGGGGGGAAATTTCGCACAAGGGAATCCTTTTCTAGCCCAAACTAAGATGCATCAGATTCTGAGCAACCCTAATTGTTCGTTCAAAGTATTTGAGCTTTAAACAAAAGTGATGAATGTACGCCCGTTCCCTTCTGAGTAGGTCGTAAAAGTGAATGCAAGGAGCCTCGCAAGGAGCTGTCAAATAGACAGAAGAGAACTCTAAGCTGATATGTCCTGGGGAAGTGCGTTCAGTTTGATTGTGACTGGCGAAGTTGATTTTTTCTCTGAGAGTTGGGTGGTGTAAGGTGACGGTTCTTTGAAATTTTGACTCATTTTACGTGACACATGAGAAAGGTTCAAAAAAAAAATAGCGTGACAATAAGGACCTACAGGCCCACCTTTCTCTGAACGCTTCTGCAAGTTTTTACAGGAAAAGTGAATGGACCCAAACATCGGCATCAGATCTGTTCACAGACAAAGGTAAACGTTTAGTACAGCAAGCGGCTTTCAATTGAATGTCGTCAATCAGTTGATGTGCTTGTAACTTCTCAGTTTTTTGCTTGCACACAGTTGCATAAGATGATGTCTAAGCATTATTGTATATGAAAGCATGCCAGCTGATTTGATCAGCTGATGCTGATGCGAATTTCCTGTGCACAAAATGGAAAGACTATGACTGTATTCTAGATAAAGGGAAGACAAACCGAAAATGTTCAACAGACATTGAAATTGTCATTATACTCACTTCAAATGATGAAAGTCGTGCGCTTCTGGACTGGGAAAAAACGGCAAATGGTATCCCGAATGTGCGTTAAGTGTTGATAAGATGGCTAGAGCAAACCATAGCCACGCTGTGGCCACATGACTTCCCATTATCATTACACCAAGGAATGGTGGCAATAAATTGCTAAAAATATGCTCGATCGGATGGCAGTAAATGGCCGTGACTGCAATTGGAGCCGTCCATTCGTGATGCTGTTTGTGAATGTGCTTGTAAATGTGCTTGCTGTGCAGTAGTCTATCCGATTCCAAGGTACATTACAAAAACAGACAATCAATGAAAATATCCATCAGTATCACGCACCGATTTTACCTGTGTGAATAATAGAATCCGATCTCTTCCATCAAAATGAAAACTACTAATTCCAGTAATACCCAATGAAATGTAGGCAGATCTCTCATTGACGTAAGACCGCGATACGTCATAATTGTGTAACTAACTAAATAACAATGAACGTAACGAACTAAAAGTAAATTCAATGTTTACTAAAAATAATCAATGCACATACTTATGGCCATCGGTATTCCAACCACTATTTGGTTGAAAAGCACCACAGATATGACCTAAAAGAACGGTTCAAGCGATTAATTCGAAGCACAAATTAGCCAAAAATCAAAAATGTACATTCGTCAATCGTTTCTGGTCGACCGGTTCATTAGTACCAGGCTGAATTTTATATTTGCGTAAAAATGCTGGCTTGTTCGTTAAGTCCATGAATGTGTAAATAGCACCGAAAAACCAGTACACGAACAATGTGAAAATCGTCGATCCTATCACCCACAATGTGAATGGATCTTCGCCTTTAATAATTTGTTTCAATCAAAAACAAAGTTTTGCGTATGGAGTTTAATTTTATCATAAAATGGGTGAACTCACCGGTTATGTCTAGAAATTTGTCCCATTGTGATTGCCAGAAATCACCTGATGCACCCCAAAATCTTTGCAAATGCCTGGCAGGCGAATCGAATGGTACAGGTATTGACATGAGTGAATTGTTTTTTGTTTTTAAACTAATTTTTTTGTCTAATCTAAACGATTTTCAATTAAATATATTTATGAATAAAACGTGCATGTGGCCTTGGATTGAGTGAAGGAAATGAAATGAATATTAAACGTTCGACAGCGTAATTCATTTATGATGATTTAAAGGACCTTACATTAAATCCCGTCTTCACTTTTTACAGATTTTTTGACCTACTCCCCTCCAACCTTGTCCGCACTTTTCCTATACCTTATATCACGTAAGTCACACTTTCATCGTTCACACTCCTTCAAAGATACGGGTTTTATGGATGAACTCGATGAGCTTTAATGAATTTTTGCATTTAAATTCATTCATTCACGTCGCTTGTACAACAAATTTGTTAGAATTCTGAAAACAGTTACCTAATCGTTGACGAACGAATTAGCTGCACTTTTAAAATTCATAAAGGACTTGCGCTTTTGTCGGGAGAGGGAATACAACGAAATTCTGACGTACACTTTTCCCTTGATTTTCTTTCACAACTTTTCGTTAGTTGAGAAAAGTTGACCACTCGGACTCGGGTCGGTTTGTAATCTAGTCTAAGAGTCGATTCAGTTTTCCTAGAATTTTGGTCCGGTTTAAACCAAACCAAGAATTTCAATTCAATGTATCACAAACCAAAAACTCAAATTTTTCAACACAACAATATGAAATGAAGCGATAAGAGAATGGAGTTATTGCGTGACAGCCTTGATTACTTGAAAGTCTATGAAAGTTTGGCCGCCAAACTTTGACTTATAATTTCTTTTATCAATTCCTCTTTTTTGTGATAACTAGTTGTAGATTCTAATCCCTATCCAGACATCCCTAGAGAAACCCTACTTCAACAACAACGTCATGCACCAAAATAGCGGAATGGATCAATGAAATTCTGATTCATCAATTAGCAAAATTAGCAAAGTTACAAAATTTTTGCGAAAATATTCAAAATGTGCAAATTGGTACAAATTAAAAGGAGTTTGTTTGTATTAAGAAGTCATTTATGACTTCGACTTCAATATGATCAAAGTGTGCAGCAATACGAAGTTCGTATTACGAACACCTCTTTGTTCTACTTCATTATCCACAAACTGCATACGAGAAATTCCGATATTCCTTGTAGATTTAAAATTTGCAAGTCAATCGAACTATTCATCGTATCATCTGAAATCTGAAGCAATAATTGAAAGTTGATCAGTTGCGCAACCGCATTGACGAACGAGTTAGTAAGACGAATTGTTTTTCTAACTTGTTAGTTGTATGCCGGTTAATTGTTGACCAAAGTTATCAACTTACTAACTCGTTAAATAACCTTCGCGCAACAAATTCGTTTACAAATCGATTATTATTAGTTCAAAAAGAACTAGCAAACGAAAAACTGGGGGATTTTGAGTAGAACCAAAATTTCAATGGAGCAAAACTGCATTCCCGTAAAGAATCGCCAAAATTCAAATCGCCAAAAAAATTCTTCATAGAAAGTGAGATTTTCCTTTCACAGGAAATGCAACAGTAAGTCGTACAAAGTGTAACACAGAAAGTGTTTCGTCAACTCATGGAATACTTGTCAACCACTAGTAGCCTTCAAAAACTCGATGTGGGAACTATTATTTTCGTGTTGACCACATCGCGTTTTTAAAGACGTATTGCTTAGGAAATATTGATCTGATTTACATCATACACTGCACGTCGAACTTTTGTTTGATTAAAATCCACACAGTTGAAGTTTAGTTATTGATCAGTTTAACTATCACACTTTCCATTTGGATTTTCGTCCGAAAAATCTGACGATCCCTAATGAGGACTTTGTTGTGACAGTCCATTAAAATCAATTGAACAGAAAATTCCTTGACACATTTATTCTCATCAGTAAAAAAATCACTGCTCGTTTATGGGTACATGAAATATTTGATTATGCCGATAATTTAAATAAAAGTCGAGACGAATCGAGTCACAACAATTAGTCGCACATAAATTATCGAAAGCAATCTAGGCAAGTTTCCGGACCCCGCGCACGGTGAGCTTGAACAAACTTTTAGTCAAAGGGACGAGTGGTCGGGGCTTTAAGCTTGGAACGTTGCAGGGGTCTTCAGAATGGTTCTTATGCAAAAATTGAAATCGCCGAGCTGGGTCTTTTTTGACTTAATCGATTCTTCTTATCCTCGGTGAACGTTGACTACCGCTACATTTCACCAGGACGACTGTTTTGGAGTGAGACTATAGTTGTTACCTAGCCTGAGCTTTTTAACGACATGAAGTATGCCATCCATATGTTTCGATAAGTATATTTTGGAGACGAGTTGTTGCACCTGGGTCGTCCTACTAAGACATTCTAGGATGAGCATACAATTTCATACAATTTCGGTTTCTTTTCAGTCTAATTCTTCTTAGATCGATTAGCGTCTGGAGCTATTTAGACTTATTCTACATTATTGGACTGAAACCGAAACTGAATGAAATTGTATGCTTATTCTAGAATTTCTAAGTGGGACGGTTCAGTTGCAAAAACTCGTCCCAAAAAGATATCCATCGAAACATATGTTTGACATATTTGGTGTCACTGCAAAGCTTATACATCAGGCTAAGTAACAACCATAGTCGAAGTTCGCTGAGGGTAAAAAAATCCCAAAAATCGAATAAAGACCCGGTTCTGGTTGATTAACTTTTGCATAAGAACAACGCTGGGGACTCCCTGGAACGCTCCAATCTTAAAACCCCAAGTACTCGACACTCTGACTAAAAGTTTAGTCAAGCTCACCGTGCCCAACAATAAAAAAAACCAAACTCCTGATGTCTCAAATACAAATTAAATTTGAGTATCGATTGCATTAAGTGCAATGTCTGGATAATTTCAAAGTCTCTCATTCAAATTATTCAGCCTGTATTAACAGCACCGTTCAATTATTTGCATAAGTAGAAATTATATTTGCAAAATAAAAAATGCCAGACAGCAGCTAGCACAAATTTTTGTCCTTTGAAATTATCAACACAACACAACATTATGGACATTTTCTATTCAGAAAATATGGCCATCAACGCACCTTCATATCGTTCGTCTAGGTAATAAACATTCAAATTAGATTAGGAGGGTGATTCGGCATATAGAACGTTTTAACGAGGAACGGTTGAATGTAATGGTATGACAAAACCGTAAAAAGTTCTGCGCGCCCGTTATAGAAATTCTAGAGGAAAGTTGGTTATAAAGTGCCGTAACTTAATGGAAGGACGAATTTTGATAGCACCAACAAAATCGAAGTCTCGTCACTTTCTCACACACTGTTTCCTCTCTATTCCATAAAATTAAATTAGACGCAAAATGTTTGAAGTCCACCTACAACCGAACATCGACTTACACTCTCGTATACCTAAATAGATAAACTTGACTAGAAACACAAAATGAGTATTTTTGTTGTTGTTGTCTGTATTTCCACTATTTATATTCATTGAGTAATTTCGTGTACACTTTTATCGGTCACGATGCAAGGTCAGACCTATTATAATAAACTGTTTGTATAAATGTTTACAACGCGAAATCCGAATAATAACTACAATGATTCCTGGTTCATCTTCATCGCATTGTACACGACACATGAGACATATATGTGTGTATGCAATGTAATGACCATTGACCAGTTTATTTTTCGAATCAAAACTAATGCATCACATGCATGAATTCAAATGAGCCATATCAATCATATCGTCGCTAATTGATGAAGACAAATGGGTAATACAAGACCAACATTATTATGGCAAGTGTGATGCATCATCGCTAGAGGTGTGCACCGCCGGTTTTTTTGGCTCAATTTTCGCCGAAAATATCGGTCTAAGCCGCCGCCACCGCCCATTCTATGTTCGATGCGCCGAAAGTCTTACTTAATTAAACCTTAGATGTAGGGGACTGTCTAAGCAAGGCTATATTACTGTTGTGGAAGTGACCTCGATACAGGCACGCGGATTACACCCCACAGCTGACGATAGTATGGCGGATTTCATACAAAAATTCACCTACTGTGATGACTATCGTCGCTGTGA
>JANTFA010012120.1:0-16256 GCA_026413405.1 Phytosciara flavipes | reverse complement strand
AATTCGGAGTTAATCCCACTGGCGCAGCGGTGCGATGCACAGATAAAGTGGAAATTATTGATCTGTTTAGTAGTAGATGTTAAGTGTGATTTCTTGGAATCCACTTCGATAAACCTTTCAGCAAATGTAAATTCTGTTTATTGAAAGTTGGTAAGCATTGAATGTTCAACGTAATCACATCATCAAACTGACTTCTACCATTTCCCAGCAGATTTATGATTGAATAGAAGACTACTGCACTTGAGATTGGGGAGCATCCATGTATTACATAAGCGCTTGAGTTGGTGGGTACTTAAAAAGAGCAAGAAGATTGTTTCCGCTGTCTACAGTGTCAATGATTCTAAAGTTGCATGGTAGGTATGTCCCCCATACACCGTAACCATGCTAACGTAATTATGTGGATCTCAGTTACGTCCGTGTTCGGACATTTTGGCGATTAGAAAGGTTGTGGTGCTTACCGAACTCAAAGCCTACAGTTTGGTGGTCAAAAGAACAATGTCTGAACCTAAAAGACTAAGACTGGTGATTCCGAACAAAAATACATAAATGTTGTGGTGGCTTCATTGTCTACGTGATTACGGCCACCGTATAGGGCATGACACAGTGTCACAAAGTGGCGGATTTTTTTTTTGAATTTGTCATGATTCGAAAAAATTTACACGAATCTGTATATTATACACTGCCATCTAAATAAGTAGTACAAAATACCAGTCTTTGCCTTAGGTCCAAACAAGCACATATCATCCTTCGTAACAACCGTTGATGGATCAGAAACTAGACCATTATTTACAAGTTTTGCTGATTGTGGTTCTACTTTTAGAGATCCTTTCATTACCGAAAGTGTTTACTATGCCGGTGGCAATCTGCGTGATAAACCTAAGTTACATCAATGTTGAGTGCCATCTATGTACATAGGGGCGAAACTAGTAGGTGTAGAATACCAGGGTCTCCCAACAATATCTTTACCGGCGAGCCGTGTGAAAGTTTTTCCACCAACTACCACAGACTCAAACCGATTCAATCAGCTGTGTTTTGTGTACACGTCTGACAATGGTTTTTTTCTTTCTCCCACTGTTGGGAATCGAACTCTCGCACTGGCAACTTCAATCGTTTAGTGGAAAGCAGACTAGTTAACAATTACGCTATTGAGTCATTGTACAGAAGCAGTTTTATCGTGTCCGCGTTAAAGTAGTGGCTTCTATTGCTTATGTTTTATTTATACTGCGTTTCAATCTCAAAGCAACACATTGGGGAACTTGTTTTTTGTCAATGACTGTTTGCATTTGTAAATCAACACGAAGCCGAGGATGCTACCACGCCAGTCCTAAAACCATTATTTACTAAGACCCCCCAAAACGATTCACAACGCTACTGTCATTGACGAAAGGCAACTTTCCCGGTCTGCAGCGAGTAAAAACATATTTCACTTGCAAAGGAATTTGCGGTAATTCTCATTTGCACAGGGAATCTACTATTTCTGAACAGTCAATTTAATAATTTAATAAATTTCATCTGTATCGTTCTGTATTGAAGACTAATAGGTACATTCATCCAATGCAAACAGTCTATTGTATAAAAGACACGAGCGAATGCAAATTTTGTTTGTACAACATTGACAATTCACGAGACAAACAAAACTGAAGCAAACACTTAACAAGAACACTGATGATTCGTAAATTCGTCTATAGATAGAGGAGTGAATAGCTGAATGAAAAATTGAAAAATTTCCAAATTTGAACAAAAAGTACGTTCACCGGAATACGACAACAAACTTATTTACGATGTCAATTCGGAAAATATTTTGTCAGATTTTTGAGTTATTCATGTTAAAAATTCAGTTATTATGGCAATCATGGCATCGGCAATATTTCATTCCATAATCCAAACTCATGCACAGCATAAAGACAATATTAATATAAAAGGAGAAGAAAGAATAATGTTGTTAAGGGGTGGATTTAATAAGGATAATAAAAACGATAATGACGCCATATCGTTGCCTAATCGTAAAATGAAATATTGATCCATAAACTAAGAGTTGACATTAACCGCATGAGTCAATGCCAACAATTTCGAAGGGAATTTAAATGTTTTTTCTTTCCGTATTAATAAAGTATAAAAATGCTTGTGTGCAACTCACCTCTTCATAAAATTTTAGATGTGGAACTGGTTCTTCGGAAACATTTTCGCAAAAATCCTTAAATAATAAATATCCTGGAAAGAGAATAGACGAAATGTGTGAATAGAATACAACAACTGAATGGACTAATTTTTTACGGAAACAGAACCTAAATATTTGTAATGTCAAAGATTCAATCGATCGAGAAATATTATCTGAGCTAAAGCTGCCAGTTCTACAACTAACAAATATTTAGAATTGCAACTGCTGCTGCGGTAAAAATAAAGCCCAATAAATTGAATCAGTTACTGTCAGAAATAACCACTGGAAACAACCGAAATATCGATGAATCGGTGTATGATAATCAATCGAGCGGGAAAGAAATCGCAGCTTCCACATCCTCCACTGATGATATAGAATTAATGTGATCGATTAAGGCTCGGAACTAGTCAGGTAAGGCTGAAACCTGAACTGAATAACCAATGCACTGGCAAGCCGCAAAGCGGTGAATCTGTCTTTCGATTATTTTTGGTTATTTTTGATCTCTACTTGACTTAACACACTCACAGGTTCACTGCTTGACAGTGTTACCTGAAACCTGAATCTGAAATTAAGATTTTTGATCTGAACCTGAAAATCGTAAATCTTATCTAACCGGAATGTTTCCTGACCTGACCTGATTAATCAATGATTTCAAAAACCGTTGTTGAACATAACGACGTCTTGGCAAATGTAGGTACATGATTATATGCAAATGAAGCCAAGAGGCGGAAAACAGACAACGAAAACTAACAAGAAATATTAAAATATATCAGGCCAATTCAGGTCTTTTCATGTCAAATTCGAGATAGGTCTAGGTCATAGGTCAGGTTGACATAAGTTTGAAGCAGGTCAGGTCAGATGACCCAATTCTTTGGACTAAATGGTATTTGTCGACCTCTGTGCTGACCAGCTTGAATTTTCTTTATTTAGTTGACGTGAAATCATGCGTATTAGACCGGTTTGGACTTGGACTTATTCATTCCGCTTTTTATATTCGACCCAAGAAGTGCGTTACCTTTCGCCTAAATCAACCTATTGCGAGCCTCAGTCCGAATACATTTCTTTTTCAATCGTTGGATTATTGAGTTTTAATTTTGGGGGTCTTTTATCCAAGGCTGTGTATATTGAGGAGGTTACGCCGATCGCAGAGGCCGTTATAGAAAAATATCCGCTGAACTGTACTGTAAGTTTCAAACTTAGCTTAATTCAAATTGCGTATTGATATGCAGTGTGCAATACGACCCAGTTAAATAATGGCGATCGACGTAGCCTTCCTAAATAAACAATCTTGCATCTCTTCAGTACATTGCATGTTTCCCCTTCGTCTGTGTCCTTGCTGTGTGTCAGTTATTTCTTAGAACAATAAAAATTACGAATGGAACACGTTGGTGAATAAGTAAAAGGACATAAAAAGTGAGATAAGGAACTGAATCTTATGGTTCTAACGTGGTTAATGGTAATGGCCTCGGTAACGTCTTATGATGTAACTTCCATTACAAATACAGTCAAACGAACGTAAGAATATCAGTCATATCTGTTTCAAAAGATATACATCCTACAATAAGTTCCAATTTTGCAAAGTGTTCAACTACATGCAGGAGAAGTTACATTTGAAGATACACAGCAAAAAACTGACTACAGTCCTCCCGCTAGATTTTCAGCTGTCCTACTTAGGACATTCCAGGCAGTTCTTTTATCATCGTTTCCCCTACAGAAAACAAAATATTTCTTGTCTGGGGTCAGAAAAAATATGTTGCAGAGCAATTTAGCATCAATGCGAATACATACAAATCTGATTCAGAAGGTCCTTGTGTTGGTCAGAACGATAGGTGGGCGTATTCAGTTTTGATAATTTGCACACATAGAGCTACTTTCGTTAAATAGTAGATGAACGAACGATTTTGTGAGTGAAAGGTGTAATCTAAGCTCCGAATTTTCAATACATGAAAAGACATGCAAGTGGAACAAGTAGGACGTTTCGCATAAACGGGAGCCCTGTGACTACGAATGTCTACAACAAATATGTGAGGAATATGTCATGAATAACTGATTCATCTCCGTTCTTATGTTCGGGTGACTGTTCGGGTGTTGGTATTCGTTATGATAATGGCACAGAAATTCAAGTTTTTGTTATCATTTAGTGTATTGTGCCATGCTGTTTAGCACACATAACGTAATTTGTTGCACTTGAAGTATCTTTTGAAGTAAAGTGAAAACTTTGTCAAAAAACCCAGTTTACGACTGGTCTGATTTGCAACAGCACAATTGTCATTCTCCATAAATAAAACAGAAGTTCTTACTAGAGCGAGTTCGTTGAATTGATAATCACATGCTATGAAGTCACACACTTACCTAATATTTGGTTGAAAATTTTGTCAAAGCTAATTTCATTCTCCTTTTCGAGATATTTTTGCATAACGCTCCGTACACTGAAAATAGAAAGAAAAACGAATTGAATATAAAATGTCCATTTAGTTTGTCATTGCGACGAGAAATGTATAACGAATTCTGTGTGTTACATCTCTGTCTCAAGCCACAACCATATTTCGATCGAAGAAAGTAATTTGTACAAAAGTTGAGTGCAATGGGGTGGGATGGAGAAAAGCTTTACATTTTCTAGTAATGAGAACTATTCAAACGTTAATTAATTCGTACATATTTTATGAAAAACAAAGCATATGATTCAAGAATATGCCAAAGGAAGTTGACATGTAAACAGTAATATCAACTCCACGTTTTCTAGTCCGTCTATGTAGAGAGGCTATATATTTATATGGCAAGAGAAAAGTTCTCTGTGCAAATTTATTGATTTTTTTTCTTTCATACACAACTATGAATGTTGAGGGAAATTTAACCTACATAAAACAACACTGAATCTGCTGGTTCAATCTCACAATATAAAGAGAAAGGATTTCACAGTAGTTAAAATTTTGATTCATCGTGGGGAGTTGGGGCTGACGAATTCTATCGGAAAAACCCAGAAAAAATACGAATAATGAGTTTTCTGTAAAATTTGATTCACATGGTGGAAATAGTGTTTCGGTGGAATGCTTTAGTCATTTTGAGATAACAGATTTCGGTTTGCATTCATGGTTGACTACAGCGAAATTTAATTTTTTTTCGTTTTATTTATGAAATAGTACATGGCCCCGAGGGGTAAATTACTCTTTTTGATTAACATGATTACAAATGTTTCAAACGTGATTTTTCAATAAATGACACTCAGTCATTCTGATTAATCCGAGGATTAATCACGGTAAATGGAAAGTTTAATTTTTGGTTAATCAAAGTGATTTACCCCTCACATGAACCAAATGATGAAAATGGTTTTTTTAGTGTGAAATTTACCGATCCGATGCGAAGCCGATACACAGGAAGTACAATTTTGTCGTTTGGTACATTTTTAATGGAGGTATTTTAATCAAAACCGGAAGGTAAAGTTTTCTTCCAATACCCTCTTCACCTTAAATTTTTGAGTAAATTTTTGAGTAAATTTTTGTTGTCGAAAATTATCACCGATCAGGTTACATATAAAAAGCATGAAACCTATGAACAAGTTGCGCCATGTCTCACCAATTTTTTTTTGCTTTCTTTATGAAAAATTTGAGCCTCGTACATTAAATTTGTTGCCGTTGGACGATCCTTGTTTCCATTAGAACACAATACACCTTTTTGAATTTTTTAATAGAATACCGTGAAATGTATGAAAAGCTTCTAGCAGTGCTAATTAATGCATGTAGGTTTACCCTCTCAGTATTCGGACGAACTTTTGTAATTTTGTTCAATTTCTGTCAGTGTAAGTAACTTCTGATTTGGTTGGCTGTTAATATGATTCAATCGAATTTGAATCTACATATAGCGTTGAACAAACCATTGTCGCACTTTCCTGGAAATTATAGTTCCTCTGGCATGAGAAATTCCCAGAAAAGAAACGTGCACAGATTTGTGACCTACTTCCAGAATATTCTTTCATCTGATAGCTCCACATATGGTACACTCGGACAAATTTAATTTTAGACATACTCAACGTACTCAGCGATATCATCGTTCTGCTAGTTCTCTTTATTGCCATTTGAAATAACACGCAAAATGAGAGAATACAGGGAAACGATGCTCTCGTTGAATATGTCGAAAGTTATATTTTTCAAAGAACTTATTTTTCACTGACTGTTTATCGAAAATATTTTTCCAATTTTCATTTGGACCGAGGTAGAGATGAGAAAAAGTCGGCAAAAAAGACCTCAAACATCTTCTTGTTGGAGTTTACTATTTTCCCACACAAAACCACTTTTTTCATGATTTATCTGAAATCATTAGAATCCTTTTATCTACTCAGCTAATGTATTGTCTTAACTCAGCCCTTCATGACATTACGGGAGTTTGTTGCGTTGAAGCGAATCATCTGCAACATAATAATCTAAACTTAAGTGACTGGTGTTATCTTGTCGACGCTTGACTACGCTCAACTTTGATATAAAAGCTAGTCACTAGTAGTGATTTAACTTTACCATTAGAAATCTATCAGCGTCGACAGATTTTGACAGGAACACGCTGTAGCAAGGGGACCATCAGAGTGCTTACGAGTAAATGTTATAGTATGTAATGTGCTGGTGAACATAAATAATTTGAAATGAAAAATTGGCGGATCGAATCGTCAATTTTGAACTTATCAGGGCGATGCTCTAGCCACTTGAGTTAATCTTGCACTTTTTTGCATTTAAATTTTTATAAAGTCACAATAGTCAATGTGATGGACATACTAAGGTGCACCTCCTGAATTTTCAACAGTCCGGTCCGGCAATTTAGGCCGGCCGACACAGCTCTAATGCAAGACATTAGAGCAAAAAAAAACAAAATGTTATTACAGAATTAATCACGCTAATCTAATCTCTTTCGACTTCGAAGCAACACACTTTCGATAATTTATATTTCATATTTCTCCTTTCGAATCTTGGATTGGTGCCAGTGAAAAAGGAATTCCTTGTTTATTATTAATTTGTCGAATATATATTTGTTCGTGATGAGTTGTTAAATAGCTTTTTATTCCTATATAATACAGACTATGTTTACATCAAAAAAAATTTCTACCTCTACTAAAACCCGCTCAAATCGTATACTCGATTTAAAATAAACGAACAAAGGAATGGCGAATCGCTAGCATCAAAATTGGGATGATAAAAATGCGATTAGATATTTTTAGACCCGTACGACCTACGTCTTATAATTTTACCCTTTTACTCTTACGTTTGTAACACGTCGAATTTGAATCCCTGAGTCAGGGTAAACCTTCTGTGGTCACCCCTAGATACCAAATCAGGAAAAAAATTTCGTCCGTGAATAGGATAACTCAAGTACTAAAACGAAACCAACGATGGGACTTTTCTCCCCGATTTGTATTTACAAATGCCAGTTTAAGTTCGGATATGAACTAAATTGGTTAAGCCTATCCAGAGATATGGTCGAATTAGTGCTATTTTCGAGGTCTAGGTGAATGGTGTGGATGAAAGGTCTTGACTGCACCAATCCAGGAAGAAAAAGTTTGTCAATATCGGATCTCAGGCTCGGAAGTTAGAGCCCATAGTATGAGCCTAAGTTGAACTACTTGGCCGTACAGTAAAGGTAGAGTTTTTCGTCGATACGTCGACTAAATTTCATTCGATTTTCATGAATTTTTCTTTGTTTGAAAGGTTATGGACGACAATAAAGCGATGGTGTGTTATTAGTGACTCAAGAAAATGGCCACCAGCCGCCATCTCAAGATTTGGTGTCTTTTGCCTATATTTCGAGTAAGTTTCACCTGATTTTCGTAAAATTTGTTTTTGATTGAAAGGTAGTTATGGTCGTAAAGAGGTAGAACTGTGTTCGGTGACCTAAGAAAATGACTTCCAGTCGCCATTTTGGATGTTTGTGTTTTTTGGCCATATTTCAAGTAAATTCAATTTGATTTTGATGAATTTTTTTTGAAGTTTCATTTTCAAATTGGACTTTGTACGGGACTTTCGAAATTGATGCAAGCGATTTTAACAAGGGATGAGTTTAAATGGAATGATTTAAAGATTCAATGTTGCCGAGCAGTTTTGAGATAGTTTTGCCTCCTATAGACACCACCTAGCTATAGATACTCGTACGGGTCCTCGCTATGTTTTTTTTCTAATTTCGTGTATGTAATGTATAGCAACAGCGACCGACGACTGCAAAGTATTTGCTTATGTATTTACAAATTCATACCGACTAAATTTTCCAATTAAATTTTCATTTCGAGGTACTTTCGGTAATTTCCGCTTAGACATTTCACTTCATATACACATGCACATGCGTAATGAAAATTTTTAGTTTATATTTTTTGTGTACATATTTATTTAGTGGCGCAATACATGTCTTTTACATGTAGCCGGAGGGAAGATAATTACGAGACGATATTACAACCTCAGGAGTACGAGCATAATTTGCGCATTGTTTAATAGCTTGAAAAGACACACGTGACAATGTTTCAATGTCGACAAGAAAACCCTTAGCGTAATATGAAATTTTTATGACGGTTGACTAGTGTATACATTTAGTGTTGCACGTTTGAATTGATGAATTGTTTTATTAATAATCGTAGGCTATACGCACAGCTCCAAAATGTTATCGTTATAATGTTTCCAATTCAAACTACACATTGGATAAGAGCATGTTCTGAATAAGTAAATGTAATATAATATGATAACCAAAAGCTTAACTACTGTTATGAGTGAACCTGAAATGGTCCAGCTATAAAACCTTACGATTACTTTGGCAAAGATTTCAATTTAAATTTATAAGGTAAATGTCAAGTTATATTCAGTAACTTTCTCACGTGAATCTTAAAATACAAATTAGTGAGACATCCGTTTAAAGTTCACGAGTTTTGAAATTCTACTCTATATAATGAAAACTGACGTTCTTCCGAAAGAGAATCGCAATTAAAAAAACACGTTGCAAAGGTCAACTAGGCGATATAAGTTTAAATTAAACTTTCCCGTTTCATGGTCCATCTAACCTCATTTAATCTGATCGAGAAGAAAAATACCCCGGTAAATGTTCAAGTATACAACTTGGAAACAGAGAAGCTAATGACTAGAATGAACTAAAAGAACCAGAAGCCGTGCAGTAATGACTTCAACATCTTTTATTTACATTTCTAAACACTTTCCCCATTGTCTTATACGGTACTACTTGTCATTTATCCTGTGTCTTGTTTTTTAATTGTTGAAGCAAAGTTGCAAAGCCGACTTGTAACGTAATCTAGGTCTTCAAATAATGTACCTTCGAAAGTTACTTTCGAGCTAGTGTAAGAATTTGCAGGATACTGATACAAAACATGCTGTCTGACCCCTTTTCCATATATTCTTCAATTTGGAGAAAGTAGCTAGAGCTCTATCGATTAATTGAAACGGAACTATTTTTAATACATCCAAGCAATTGACGGCTTTTGAGGAAGATTATGATCTCCTGGGAAGGGGAACGATCAAGGTGAAGGAAAGTCTGGTGGAAATGGACGAGGTGGCCAGGAAAGTTGGATTGGCTATCAACGAGGACAGAACCAAATACCTCGTACTGGATAGGAGCCAAGGGTCTAGAATTGTACAAAACATGACCATCAACGAATACAATTTCGAGGTTGTCCAATCTTTCAAATATCTTGGGTCCATTGTCAACGTCGCAAACGATATAGATGAAGAACTTAAGACGAGAACGGTGCAAGCGAGTAGGTGCTTTTATGCATTACATTGCTCTTGAGGAGAGCAATCTACTGAACACTACCACTAGATATCGGCTATATAAAACTCTGGTGAGGAGCGTTGGGGATAGGACGCCCAAAAATGAGATGGATTGATTGCGTCGAGTCAGATCTTCGGGCGCTAGGAATAAGGAGTTGGCAGAGCGTTGCGAAGGACAGGGTTCGCTGGAATCAAATTCTCGATCATGCCAAGGCACATAGGTGGCTGTAGCGCCGGAAAAGTAAAGTAAGTAAGAGGAGCGTTGCCACCTACGCCTGTGAGACCTGGACTTTAACAGTAAATCAAGAAAGCCGGTTAAGATGTTTTGAAAGTAAAATTCAACGTTCAATCTGTGGACCAGTGAAAGAGGGCGATCTGTGAAGAATCAGAACGAACAGTGAACTCATAGAAATTTTCGGAGCCGAAAACATTGTTGGCGCTATGCTATCAAAGCAGCGCGACTAAGATGGGCGGGTCATGTGATCCGTATGAACGATGACAGAGTGGCTAAGAAAGTTTTCGTGAGCCAAATTGATGGTTCAAGACCCAAAGGGCGACCGAAGAAAAGGTGGATTGACTGTGTCGAGGGAGACCTACGAGAGCTGGGTATTCGTAATTGGAAAGTTCATAACTCATTATTCTCCGTTATTATGCTTGGACAACTGTACAACTTGAAATAACTTCTACAAGCGCCACATTTAGAAAACATTGAATATCACACGTCAAAATGAGAAATGATACGTTTTTAATTCTCTCTCAGCAGGTCTCTTTGCAAAGTCTAGGAATTAAAACGATGTTTTGCTTAATAGTGACATTCACTCTGCTTGCCATGACACGTGTAATAGAAGTTTACATTGGATACCGCGAAAGTAATTCATTACATGAGTGACCCATTTTGTGGTAAAAGTAAACTTACAAGTGTGCTTCTGAGAAACACGCTTCGGTTACTGTCTTTTCGACAAGGGTAGAGTTTGCATATCTTAGTCTGGTTTACTGCCCACGCGAAAGTTGAGTTTCACATAAACAAAATTATGAGAAATTAACAAAAAAATGTTCCACCAGTTAATGGATCATTTTCGCAAGGGACATGTTGCTATACAATGTTCAGCTTTCACATGGTGCAGACAGTAAAACTGCGTACGTCACAGGAGTGGAGCCTTTAATTTGTACACATGTGTGTTTCGTCGAGACCGGTCGAGACGCAGATGTTACAGATTTGAACTTATATTGCCTAGCCTAAATCTTTACTAACACATTCATGCGTGTAGAAGTTTTGCATTAATAATTGTTGATTGTGTAACGTAATGTAGAATGAGAATCACTTGTTATAGAACATCCGAACAACGAACAAGTACAATAAAGTTGTGAAGCAAATTGAATTCCGGTATTTAATTCAATCGAAACTCGGTTGACCGGAATACTTTCCAAAGGGAAACTGTCCCTAAACATTTGAGTGTTTACGCCGTAAACAGCAGAGATGCGTTCACGTGCAAAATTATTATATCTCGGCATACGAGTTCACATGTATACTAAAATTGCTATAGCGTTCACTCCAAGTGATATCTTTCAAATGGTTATATTACTGGTGACTATAATGTGTTGTTGTCGATAATATATGAATGTAGTGATACGACAGCGTATTAATCTCAAAAACATCCTTTCTCTACACCCTGCCTTTTTCTCTAATACATTTTAAATCCACTACTATCTCATGACCTTGTTTTAAAAGTTGCAACTTTCAGACTCATAACTCATCATATCTGCGCTATTGATAGAAGTAAATAGAAAATAATTCGAGCCGAATTGTTCGTGAAAGACAATAAATTAAATTAATGTCGTGCAGCGACATATAATTCAGTGGATGAACACTTGATAAAATTGTTCAAACAAACTAGCAGCTCCTATAATTAATAGCATCTCATTTCATTGAGTGTTTCAAAGTAATTGTTTCATTACCCAGAAATATTTCAAACTTTCAGTTGCCTGCTTTTCAGCAAAAGGATTTCTCTCCGTACTATTAATTGAATGTAATTTTCACTGCTGAAAAGTTTAATGCATTACAGTAAATTGTGAAAAACTTTTGCTGATAAACTAATTTTTATTTCCAACTAAAAGTAACTTTAAATAAGTAAGTTCTCAAAAATCATGATCGGAATAATTCCTTCCCCAATTAACACAAGTAACGAAGGAATTTCTCTGAACAACAAAGGCACTAGTTTCGTGTTCTTACCTATTAAAATGATAACAAATTGTTTGTTCAATGTATAAGAGGAAAAAGCAAGAGACCCAATGTTAATAAATGCAAATGGCCAGTTGTAGAATATGTGATAATTGCAATGTAATCTCGTTCTTCTAAACTTTCATCTACTTCATTATTAAGCAATATACGATGTACGGTATGTCTGGATGTGTCCTGTTCAGTCAATTAGTAAAGTACTCCAGAACGAAAAGGTAAAATTGGTAGGATCAGAAATAGTTGTAAGAACATGAATATTAACAAAGTCTTTGTCCTCACTAAACCTTCATAGAGGACATCTGCAGCTCTAGGTAGGTAGTAAAAGTGTTGAAATGCGGACGTTATTGTTGAAGATATTGTTCACGCTCTTCTAATTCACATATAGCACGATACGATGATTTATGAAGCCTCCTGCCTAAAATCATTTTATAGATATGGGTGTTAGTGTGGTTACATCAAGTACTCTTACATATTTTTGAGATTAATAGGAATGCTTCTGTACTCCTTACATACAAGTATTTAAGCGAATGGCATGTCCGAAGTGAGAAAGACGGAGAATTTTTTTCTTTCTATTCATAAAATAAGTAAGCTTTTGAAGAGGACCAGGGCTCGACAAAGTCGTTATACATTTTTAATCGCATGTGCATGTAATAACAACTTTGCACATGGGACAGCGATTAAAATAAATTGCGTTAGATGATCGAAGTACTTTATGAGTTTGGGACAATTTATGAAACTCGCGTACTCACTGGTGTTTTAAGCAACTCGTTTTGAAGACTGACATTTTAACTTACGTGCAGTTGCATACCATACTTTCGGCTCGGATATGCAAACTCTACACTTGCCAAAATAACAATTCCCAATGCTTCTTGCTGAAGTACACACTCGGACTCGTTTGTTCGACTCGTATCACAGCATCCAACGTAATCTACTTACAATAAACCTTTTACCCAAGGGCTGAAATACGCCGATTTTTTAATAATTTATTCTAAACTTCGATATGCACAGGCGGTCACAAAAAATAACAAGTGGGCGGACCTTCCTATTTCTACTGTCTCTGTACAGTGTTCACTGGGCCATGTGACTACATTCTGAGCCTCGCTCTGAGCTTTCTGAATTGTTAGTGGTAATCAAGAAGTTCCTTCCAGCGCTAACCTCATAGCAGGCCAATGAACTGATGACCTGATTAGAGTTTTCAGTACTGGATGCTGCTTGTTCACGACTACAAATAATGTAAAATGCTCAAAATGAATCGACCGAGTAAACAATAGACCACTTTTCAGAAGCATCACCTTGCTTATAAGAAAACCAGTAGTAATCGGTCTTGAACTTACAAGACCTGATAGTAGCCTGACCTGACCAAACCGACGGTAACGAAATAGTTCTTTTCTTTCTGCAGAGACAAAGAAGATTAAAGATAAGCTATCAATAATCAATGTCACTGTCCCCGGGTCCGTTCCTATACAAAAATATGAGCAATCGTTGCACTTTCATTGAACCATGAACCATAAAATCCACAAGGTATCATCCACAGATACCGTCCTTTTCGAAAGAAGGTGAGGGGACGATGAAAGTGTGGCTTGTGTGTTATAAAGTATTAAAAAAGTGAGGACAAGAAAGGAGGTGGATCTGAAAATCATCTGTACAAAGTGAGGACGGAATTTGTGGATGTTTCCGTAGCTCAAAGTTAAGAAGAGCTTTAAAATACTCCCTGGACTTTTTTTTATTAGTGTCGATTTTCCATTATTTCCTTTTACAAAAAAAAACTTCAAAGATTCATTGATCGGCGGTTCTCATGTCACCATGGTAGCACTCATGTCAGCAACATATTATTAATGACAGACGATTTGAATGTTTACAGATCCAGGAAGAATTTGCCTTTTGTGAGAATCCTGACCGGTTTCTACCTTAATTGTACCAAATTGAATTTTAACAGGTGGAGATTCTTAGTTCAGGTGTACACTATGTCTGTATGTCTATATCAGAAAATTGTTTAAGATCTAGGGTGTATCTTAAGTGTGTCTTTTACACACTCATTCGTCTTTGAAGAGATGTGAACACACAAAAATATGATGCAAATAAAATCCGGTTTCATTCAAATAAAATTTTGCATGAGTTGAAATTTTAAACTTTTCACATGACAAATTCTACGGGCTCAGTCTCAAGCGTAATAATTCTAGCATTTGTAGGACCTATAAAAAATGTCTGAGTCCCATGAAACACCAGAAAATTTGCATGTGAAAAATCCGAATTCCTTTTTTATAGCCCAGCTGACTGGGTTAGCTTAGTGCTTAGTGTAGTTGCTCATACGTTGAATGTATAGCATTAAACGAAACATAACTCAAACCCTTTATTAAAAATAACTTTTGCATGTAATCACATTAGGTCGGTAAAACTGTCGTAAATAGTTGCTGCAATAGACAATGTATATAAACATCAGTCAACGAGGGATCGGTTAGATTGGCATTTTAAATGGTAAAAATCAAAACAAAAATTTTGTCTAGACATGTAATGTGAAACACGAGCGATTTTCAATAGCAATTTGAGAAACTTTTAGTCGAGAGTCAAATTGAATGTTAGTTTTCATGAAATATTAATTGAAACTTGATATGACGTTTGATGAATAACATTAGGTACTCATCTATACTAAGAAAATGTAGTCTTTACGTCAATGTATTTGAAATTCTAATGAAGTTTTACGATATATTTAAAGAGAAACTTATGCAGTTGATATAGATATGCTTAATGTCTACAACCAGACATTGCAGACTGATAACGTCAAATGGAGCATAAATTCATTTCTAACACATGTGACAGTTGAGCTTCCTTCAGTAACAAGTTGTTTCAAACAATGTCGCACCAACTTTCTCATACAAATGCGACTACATTTATCATCTTAAAATCCGTCCCACTCAAAATATACAAACGATACTATCAAACAGAAGGGAAACTTTTCCAAAAGTCCATTTTTCCCTCAAACTTTTCCAGGTAATAATTTCGTCTGACAAAACATTTTTGCAACTTTTTAAAATAAAATTCAAGACGTTCGCTTGACCTAGTCACAGAGTCAGATTGATGATTTACGGCTGCTTTAATAAACATGTTTCCAGTACGTTTCGAACAAGAGATATGCGAAAAAGAAAACAACAGAAAAAAAAACCGAAGAAGAAATCAAATCCTCATTGACTCATTGAGGTATCATTCCACTTTTTTGCACAAAAATTTCATTAAAAAAGATAGTGGGAAAATGTGTCATTAAATGTTCGTTCGGTGTATATATATACCATGACCGAGTGTATATAGTACTCGTTGAGTACGCCAAAAAGAAATGAAATTTCCTCACTTTTGATCATCCACAACGTATCGTTGGGGGTCATCCATAAAGGACGTCCGCAATTCAGTGGTGCTATACCATATCACCATAGAGTTATACTCGAGAGGTGACATGGTGGCGCTGATGCTGATCGGCACCGAAAAATTACATGGACACCCAGGCACGTTTAAAAATGACATCGCTACCATGCCATCTATCGACTGTAACCGTATGTGTCATAATCATAATAATGTCCTTGCTCCGCGAGGGAGCATAGGCGAATCATTATTTTACTAATTTCGATAATTTTTCGAGATCCGTTCATATCGAATTCGCTCAGTGCTCAGTTGTGAGCTGTGCGACTAGCCTAGTGACATCTAGTGTACTAGGAACAAAAGTAGTAGGAGTAAAATTCCGGCGGCTTCTAATCATGTTTGGTCCGGTAGGCCGTGTAATAGATTTGTTCCAAATAACACGAACTCTGACAACACGAACGATGACATAGATCCACAGATATCAAAATTAACCTAAACGTCAAATGTTTCGATAAAATTTTTGTCTAACTTAAAATTGAGGTTAAATCGTCCATGGTGGATGAAATTTGACATTTCGAAATGGTACATTGGTTGTGTTGTAGCACTTAGAATAAACCTATAGCACTGATCTCTACTCATGTCTGTGATGAAAAAATGTTTTTTTGTGGGGAATCGGAAACCTTAACCCTCTCACAATTGGCGGTTTTTTTGCTCATTAGATGTCTCTTCGTTGTTTCCAAATTGTATAGAACGTAAAAATCACTTTCTGTCA
>JANTFA010012009.1:0-16257 GCA_026413405.1 Phytosciara flavipes | reverse complement strand
GGAATTTTCGCTTATTTCAGTTAGTAAATTGATTAAATCCAATGTGAGGTTATGTGTAATAGAAGACCGCCTTAAATGTGAAAATTGACGCTGAGGTAGGTATCGTTTGCCGGTGGCGCTGAAAATATTAATCCGCCCCTGCATGCAGGATGAACGGGTGTGAGTGAAAAGATGCGTATTTTTCTTACGAGAGAATTCAGGGACACTCGAATGATTTTTTGAGCCTCTTCTTTCTAAGCACACTCACCTACATTTTGGTGGAAGGAATTTCCAGGAACATCGGTACCCTGAAGTAACTAAGTGAAGCTCCACAAAGGGCTTATCGAATCAAACTGAAAATATGCCATTTTGTAATTTTTAGTAATAAGTATATTGCAATAATTTTATTTTTTTATTTAATAATTTGACATCTGTAATGACTCTTTATACATATAATTGTCTTTAATTAATTTAATATTCTTATGTGCCTATTGGATTTTCATTATAGATTCTCTTATTTGTAATCAATAATACATAATATATAATTTATATATAATTTTTATAGGTAAAGGACTAGATTTTTCTTCTTCAATTATTTATAAATTTTATAATAGTTGTTGCTGGTTGTTCGTTTTAACAACTAATCAGTTTTGTTGTTGCTTTTTCTCTTTTTTTTGTTGTTTTTTTTCTTGAATTACTCTTTTTTTTTAAACAAATTATAAAATGCTCAACTTATCTTGTTGTTCAGTTTTCTTTTTCACCAATATTTGTTTCTCAATTTTGCGATGAAATTTTCTTTTGAAATTTTGTTTTTAACAATGAATTTGCTTTCTCGTTTTTGCTGATTTTTTTTACAATTTTACTCTTTCATAATTCAAATATTCAACTTCTTGTGTGATTACAGTACCAATTCCAGAAACATTTCATTTGAGTATTTTTGTTTCTACCTTCCAAGTTACCACAGAATGTAAAGCAAAGAAAAAATTAAATAAAAATTGTGAGCGTTTACTTGATACCTTCAAGGTACGATCGGAAGACATATCCGATAAAATACAAAATAGTAAAATTAGACATAAAGCTTAGTAGGTTTTTAAAGCAATACTTTGTGCATTTTGTCGAACGACATGTTTAACGTTTTTTCTTTTATCGTCGTCATCTTTCCATATGCAGTAAGTTGACGTTCTCACCGACTCGTGCTTATGATAGATTACAGATTCTATTCAGGAAATATGCCGACAATCTTTGTTTTTCGCAAATATATTCTTTGAATCGTCCGGTCTTTCCGCACATAATACTTCAAACATCTCATTTAATTTCAGAATAAATTAGTTCTTTACTTTAGTTGAAAGTTTTCACACAGTCGATAAATTCTTCATTTGAAATCTGCAGTTCATTACAGGCACGAATATTAAAAACTATGCCTTTCGTTATTGGATATGTGAACCACATGCACAATTTATAATCGCAGCCTACTTTGGATAACTCAACAACGCTAGTTTGAATTCAACCGTAAGTGCGCTTAGCAATTAGAAATATTCCAACACACTCATGTGAGTGTATTGCGAACAGTCCGGATTGAATTAGATGATTGAAAAGGACACATTGCGTTCGTTTCCAGAGCCATCATTTTACTAGCGCCTAACAGCAAGTTAAATAAAATACAATTGAAGCTGTTCAGCGCCACTAAAATTACTGATCTGAAAACGGTAGTTTCAATATTTACCTTTATCTTACATCTATAGAATGTTTGAATGTTGGCGCCTCGCCCAACAATCTCGCTTCGAAGGAATGACTGAATCACTCGGAACTCATTGTAATACGTACAAAATGAAATAAGCAACCGAATAAATAAAATGATGTGTAGAATTTGTAAAAACTGCAGAAGTCGGGGCTCCAGCTCTTATTGAGCAAGTTACAATATTTTCCTCCACAATAGCGTTATGCTAGAAGGCTGCTTTAGCGAAACGGTTTTCAGCACAAGCCGGAGGCTAGTTTTTGGATCGAATCCGCTAAAAAAAGCCTTTTGGCATACGATTTCCTGGTTGTAAATAAGTTTTTGTCGAAAGTATGGCCTCGATACATTTCAATCAAGTATTTCAATAACATCTAATGTGAAACTAGCTTAGAGCGATAAAATAAGAGATGCTTGGCAAGATAAAGACTGCACACTTCACATCTTACAGAATTGTGTAATAATGTGGTGAAAGTTTTATGTTAAAAGTGAGTACTTCTGAACGTTGAGAACTTTGGTTATTTTTATTTATTGGTTTAAACTCGAGGACAGTTTTAACTTGCAGTGTAAAATATGTTCAATGCAACAATTTTCACAACATAGGAAGTAGCGTGGATCTCCATTTAAATGAGTAGCATGCGGTGACGCCGAATTCTGTGGTGAGTTCGAGTAATATTCAAGAAAATCGTGATACTTAAATGGTTTTGCATGTAGTGAAACTTGTTCGACGATAGATGACAGGTCGATTTCAGTAAAATAACCGAAAATCTGATCCGCGTTGCTTCCTATGTTTATACGCTTTGGGCAAGACCTCCCCGGGATATAGCGTTGTATGTATCAATCATATATGGTATAATGTAATATCTAGTACTGCATTTGTTGATATTCATTGGTGATTGTTCAAAATACTCTTGAACTTAGCGATAGATGTATCTTTTTCGTTAGACGCGTGTATCTGTAATTTTTGTTTGAGCGTTTTCATATCAATATTTAGTGATCGAATCGATTTATATTCATATCCAGAGCTGAAATGTGGCCATGAGATAGAGTCTTCGGAATTACAGTTAATTGAGGACTACACAAATTGTTGGTTCGAAATTTTCTGACTTTAACATGGAAACCGGTGAGATAGTCATGGATGATGTGACTATTGCTAGTGTATCGTAACTGCAACCTAACCAAACTTTGTACATCGATTAAATAGTTTTAAACGTGACAAATGTTTATTTTAATTTTCGTTTTTTGCGTGACAAGCTGAAACATATCAGAGTGTATTGAATTCAAAATTTGCTGCATAACGACGCAACCCTAGTGCGACCGCAGATTTACTACAAAAAAAGTTGTATGAAACATACTCGTTGTGATCGCGTGATTCCAAATAGACCGAAAGAAGTACAGCCTCAAAAAATTCATAGAAAGAAAAGTTTAGGTCCCTTTTTTTACCAAGATACAATGCGAAATCCATTTGCTTTTCAAATGAAATGAAAATCATGAATCGCAAAAATAGTTAGTGCTAATTAAATTTTGATTCATCGACAATCGACATCACAATACTCATGGCCAAGTGACTCAATTCCAATAACCTTACTTTCCTCGTCTCGTATTGGTATTGGAAATACCTTTCAAATGAATTTAAAATCACCAAAATTGTATTTACTCGATTCGTTTGCAAAAAACCTCACTTTAATGCCTCTAGCTCACGACCCCGTGACCTATTTGAATGCACTTTTTTTCACGGATTGTCAATATCTCTGATTTGCTGCTATATTTAGGCCGCTTTCGATAATGCCAATCTCCCAAATGGACCTCAAATTTCGACTACCTTTCAAGGAAAAAAATTATTGAAATCGGATTTGATTTACTCAAGTAATTGGCGTGACTAGCAGAAGGGCCGACGGACGGATATCGTTTTAATGTTGGTTCGGCATCTACATCTGTAAGTGCGCTCCACAATCGAAAAGAAACGCAAAAATAGTTGTCTTGACGCACAGTTTCCGTATGGTGAAAGCGTAAAATTGACAAAAAGTCCGTTCAAAATTCAAATATTTTTGGCGCACTTACGGCGTGAATTGAAATTGAAGTAATTGGAAGCAAATGTAAATCAACTTGCAATAATGAATAAAAACATTTACCCCTCGCTCGTTACAAGATCATCTTCAAGTACGTTTGAAACGTGATCCAGGGTGAGAAACGTCAGCCACGGTAAAAAGAATTCCATTCAAAAACTGAATTGAATGAAAGATTCAGTGTGGTTAAGTACAAAAGTGGAATAACCTGAATATGGTCTGCGTTTTTAAATTGGTCTAGCAGTTAGTCGTTGTGTGTAGTTTACAAATAATGGAAAAGTCATTTTTGGAGTAGAATGAGAGAGCTGACATTATTTTAGTGTTTTTTCTTTCATTATTCTAATTTTCATCAAAGATACCGACCTACTGATTAAACACATTTTCCAGTTAACAGTATAAAATCTGTGATAAATAACTTTCGTATAATTGTTTTTCTTCTTCCTTCGGCTCATACTATTTTCCTTAGTTTTAATTGTTACAATTTATTTGTTTTTGTTTTTTTATACTTTCGTCGTTTATTCATATTGTACTTATGCTCTAACAAGGGAACATCATCAAAAAATAAGTCAACAACTAAGCGATTGTAATTACTCTGTATCCTCTATTTGCAAATTTTGTAGAGTAAGCAAATCCCGACCACATATCTCGCGTTTACAAAAATGGTAAAACTGAATGCGAAAAGTAAATATGTCCTACAACAGCAGCAGGGTTAACTTTTTCAGGTTCAAACCAGAGAAACGCTAAGTTGGTACGGTTGGGACTCAGCCCGAGTGCACCAACGTAAAATTTCTCTGGTCTAAACAGATTTCTTGTTACAAACGCATCAAGAAGATAACGTCAGAATAACTTTATGAAGATCGATTTGACGAAACTAGTTGATTCAATTCCATTTTTCTTCTGCTTGTTAACGAATTTAACATTACTATTTTTGTAATGCCAGAAGAATATTGATAAATTGAACATTTAAAAAACTTAGAAAAAGAAAGAAAGCTTAGCGGCTTTTGATAAATTACTCTTCATATTGAAAGAAGATTCAAAATTTCTAGGTCCTTGTCAGTGAGAATGAAAAATTGCAATTTCAATTCTAATGCCGCCAAATTTCCACTGCCGAAAGATTAAAAACCCTGCCAAAACGAATAATTTGTTACCAATAATTAGCAGTATGAAGAAGCCGAGTTTCTCGAAACCTATTTTATATTCAAACTCGATTTTTTGAGAGAGTATCGTTCTGTCACATGTGATTCAGTATTGTTGTTTCGAAAAACCATCTGAGAGAAAATATAGAATCGCGTTGGTCTCTTGGAAGTTTTAAATAAGATGAGTATTGTTCTATCAGAACTAAAGACATTTTTCTGCGATCACTTTCTTTGAAGCTAAACAGAGAAACGATCCACATTTTAATGATTCACACAAATTTCAAGATTTAGTAAAGCCTCGTTCTAAAAAAAGCATCGCTTTTTTTCGGCTATTTCCACTGAAAATGAATCCCTACCAGCTGAGAGAAAACATCTGGAACAAAGTGCGACACCTGTTTTAATGAATGCGGCCGTAGTATTTTCTGTTAGTCTAATGGAGCTTTTTCCGTCAAAGGAAAATAATCAAAATATTATTTACACTCATGACTGTTAGGCTTATCAGGACATCAACTTTTTCCCCTATAATATTAAATGAATTTCTAATAGCTAAGCGTACTTAAAAAATAAGGTGAAAATTGTCATGAATTTTTCAGGAGAGACCATAGGTGACGTTCATAAATTACGTAACGCTAAAATGGATCAAAGTAGCAACTTGTTGTCGACTCCTGCTTTAAACTTTTCGTAGTCAATAATCACTTTTTGTCACAAAATAGCGGACCCTTTTCCCATCTGGCGTTACGTTATTTATGGAACGGCCCCATACGTTTATGAACTGGAAGCTAAATCGTGTTTTTCCTGACCGTTATTCACCCAAAATAATTTATCTGAAAAAATATTTCATTCATTTGACCACTCTAAGTTACTCCATTTTTATTTCATCTATTGTTTCATTTTTAAATAAAAATTTGATAACTTTTCTTATGAGTCTTTTGAGAACGTTTTGTAGTTTTGCGACCTTCAATATTTGGAATTCTAATTTCTGCAAATACAGGCATTTGTTAACTCAACAATTTCCAACATTAACTATAATTCCCATAAACATTACATTCCCATGCATGCTCGAATTCATACAAACAGACGAATGATTCTTCTACTGAATTTTGTGATTACTATTCGAAGGATGAGCCGGCACCAATACTTTGTAAATCAATTGCGTACAACCGAAACCTTTGCCAAATCGTAACGAAACATCCGGTTATAGTAGCATCGAGACTAGTTTTTTTTATCAGCTGTAAGTTTATCCGGACGAAAAACTAGCCTCGAATAACCCGATAAATTTAACTGAAAGCTGATAAACTTTTACCACAACCATTGCTGCTCTCGTGTTAGGTAATGGACACGTTCTAATGACAAAAGAACCTATAACATAGATTACATGTTGTATTGTGTTGTGTTTGAGATAAATCTGAGTTCTTTTGTACTAAGCACGTCTGACAGTGCTGCCCTTCAACCCAAAAGATCATAAGAAAATAGTACATTACTTCCCGATGGACCAAAAGTGATGACAAAATCGGCTTCGCCTCGGATCATTGTTAAATAAATGGACTATTGCAAAATTATTAGGGCTGTATAAAAAAACAACAGATCGGTCAAAATGTAATAGAGCACCCGGTACTTTTCAATACTCCTTTCAGCATAAGCGGCGAATTTCAATAACGCGAACCTTCCAATGTTTATAATTAGAAAATTTCATTTCCAAACAAATTACTTCCTGATTATATTGAATCGTGTGCGTAATGAGTTAGTTCCCAAAAAAAATACCATTTCTTCGAACAAAGGTTGCCGTTTATCCTGAAATTAATGTACGTGAACGTCGCCTCTGGTATAACATTTTGTGAACTAACTCTGTGTCCTATACCAATAGAGGTAGTGTTTTTAGTTAAAAGAACATTCTATGTTTTATGTACTGTAGTGCGCATAAATTGATTTTCCGTACATTCGATTAGTTTGTAAAATTGCTACAGTTCATAAAATCATGTTGCTAACTTTCTGCCTAGGCTCGGGTTCACAAATTTCACATCTATTGCGCAAAACTTCCATCTAGACACAAGTTAGCAAAATAGCTATCAAAATCACAATTGGCGGAACGCATAGGGTCCACGTAAAATTTTGTACACTGTTTGTGAGGGCTCAAGGGGGTTCGCAGAGCCGATAAAAAAGATTTTGTATGGAAAATTGAAAGAAAATACGATTTTTTGAGATTTTCAGTGGGCCCTGGAAACAAAATTTTCGATATTTTTAACTGCGTCATCGTTTCTCTAGTTCAATGGCCATTTAAAAGAACATGCAAAATGCAAAATGAGAGAATAAAGAGAAACGATGAATATGTCGAAACTTATTTTTCTCAGACAATTTATCTTTCTTCAACTGTTGGCAAATGAAAATACGCTGTTTTCATACTGAATGCATGAAAAGTAGAGCAATCTTTTACATTTTCACTAAAACTTCATAAAAACGGCTGAAAGTTATTATCAAGATGCAGGACATAAAGACATGAGTAAGAGCGCATGCAATATAATGACGCTCACATGATTTTCAAGATTTGTGATCCCCCTTCGTCCACATATTTTCTATACCTACAGCATTGCTTACCTCGTTTCCTCAAACCCCCCCTCTTAGGTGAACGTCATTATTGCACGAGCCCTAAAAGTGGTGTTTATTTCACGAATGTGAAAATTGCCTTCGAGTTTTCTAGTAAAATACCTCACTTAACAGTGGAATACATTATAGAACGGTACTTATTACCGATGCGAGCCAAAGCGAAATTATGAGAGAGTTGATAATTATGGCGACTGGGATGTGGTAACTTGTGAGCAATTTCTATACAACAAATGAAATGTCGAAAATTGCCGAACATAACCAAAAATTGGTTGGTTGTTTACAAAATAATTAATTTTTTACTACAATGATTCGAGCGGGAAACTATGGGAATACTTTTCCCTCAGTGTCAAAATTCACGCGTTTCGAGCTACTTTGATATTTTCTGAGATATACGCGCGCTCAAAAATTGGTGTCCAAAAGGTCATCTTTCAAACAAGAATTTGTACATTAATACTGAATCTGATCAACACATAAATCATTTGACGTTCATTGTGGTGCTACACGGATCATGTTAGCAATTTATTCCGTCAAAATTAGTGGTGTTGAAAATAATTTAAAATGTGTGGTTAGATTGGTTTCGGCTGGCAGTAGAGCATTAAATTGCTTTCAGTAATGTCCGACATATGACCTCTATCTATCGAAACGACGTCCCAGTCGTCATGTTAGCATCTCTCTGGAAATTATAGGTAGGTATAGGAAATTATTATTATCGGCTAAAGTACTCACAACCTCCAATTCTTGAAACTCTTACCATTTCTGAAAATTTGACTTTACACTTTCTGAAGTGAAAACACTCCTGTTCTTTTAAGAATTTCCAGAATTTTTTTTTCAAATTCATGATTCGTTAAGGAATTAAAAAACTAAATTTTTTTTTTCGAAAAAAACGTCAATTTCATGTTTTAAAAGCAAAACTAGGCACATCAAATAAATAAGTCAAAAAATAATCTCAATTGTTAGTTTTGTGTTTTTTCTTACTACGAGGCTTCGTTAAAAATAAATCATTAAATTAATTAATAAAAATAATTGTTTAACGTAGTCACAACTAAATAAATAACTCTAAAAATTCTAAAATTATATTTATTGAAATTATCAATTCCAAAGATGTAACGCGTCGACCACCCCACTCTTATATTCCAAGTAGTTAAAAAAATGCTTTCGTGTAAAAAAATCTAGTTTCTGTTTCAATTTTTATAAATAATGTTTTTTGAAAAATAATACCCTTTCGGAAGCATATTGCACAATATGCAAAAGATTTTCTTTATTTTTTGTTTTTTTCTTGTTTGTTTTTATTAACTTATACATCGATTTAGGATTTATAATATAAAATTTATTTATGTTTTTTTTTTGCTATTTTCACTTCATTTTTCTTATTTGAATTTATTTTTACATTTTCAAACAAATTTCATTTTTTGTTATTTTTTCGCTGTAATTTAACATCACTCAATAATACAATTTCATTTTATTATTTTACTTTATTGTTTATTTTATTTTTACTTTAGTTTTACTTTATTTAATTTTTACTCTTTTTGAAACATTTTTTTAAATTATTTTGTTTTTGTTAATCGGTCATTCCCGAAAAAAAAAACGTATTCAAACGGGAACTTGCGGTAAGTATTGACATTTTTTTTTTCATTCTTCCTTTCGCTTGACACTCGGATTGTAGCGGCCCTAACTCAATAGGGCCGTTGTTGTTATTGTAACATCTTCGCCGAGTTCTTTCGGTTCTTTGTTTTTGTTTGCATTTAAAAAAAAAACCATATGTTCGTAAATATATATTAGGAAAGTTTTTTGTTTTAAATTTTAATTTCGCTTTGTGCTGATTAACATTGGTTGGTTTGCATTGTGATTCAATAGGTTTTATTCGCTTCGTATTAATTTTTACTCGTTCACCGACCAATAGCAGTTTTTCATTTTTCAATTGAATTCACATTTCTCCATACCCTTTTTCCAGCTGTAGTCGCAGCAACACTGCTAAATATTTAACGGCTGTTTGTAGTTTCTTTAAAAAATAAAACCGCACGAAAAACACCACCTTTGACGATTTAACGTACAAAAGAATTCACCGCAGTGACGATAGTCATCACATTAGGTGAATTTTTGCATGAAATACGCCATGCTATCGTCAGCTGTGGGATGTAACCCGTGTGCCTGTATGGAGGTGACCTCCCCCTTGGCTACTATAGGTCGTCCAGAGAGTTGATAATTATGGCGACTGGGACACGTCGCTTCGAAGCGACGTCCAAGTCGTCATATTAGCATCTCTCTTTAAGTCAAGCTTAAGTTAAGCTTAATTGCAAACTATATGCTCGTCGAGATGCGATAAAACTCATGTTTGTTTTTGTCTAGTGTCTTATTTGAATCCGAACTTTTTCTTTTAAATCTTAAGCCGTAATCAGAGTAAAGGGTTTACTTTCGTTGAATCTTTCGTAAAATGTGGACACTCAATTTAAAAAAAAAATGAAAAACTGCTTTTCGCATTATGTTGCGTTGAAGTGTAAAAATATTCCTCATTTTCATGACGCTCCTTGAATGTTGAAATATTTCATAACATTTCGGGTTTGTTTTTTGTATGCAAAATTGTTCATTTTTTTCCTTTAAATAAATGATGATAATAAATTAATTAAAAACTTATTAGATAAAGCGATTTTGTTCAATTTGACTGAACAAAGCCTCACAACCTGAGCAATTTAAAATAAATTTTGTTTGTGTTTGTTTTATTATTTGCCTAAAAATTCAATGAATACTAACTCCCGACCATTATATGTGTAAATGAGTCTATTTCACTTTCTAACATCACTTTACTAGGTTCTATGGATGGTGACACAGATTTCAATATATCGTCCGCGCTCAATGGAGTTAATTTCCAACTAGGCAGTAATTCGGTTAGCTCAGGTCCAAGACCCAAATCCATGTCCAATAAATTGTATTCCCAATTTGCTGAAGAACTACTAGTTAATGTTGTTGTATTGCTACTTTGTGTTATCGCCATGCTGGTCGTCTGCGTTGTAAACAGATCATTGTTGTTCAACGGATCCAATGCCGATTGGGATGATAGACTCAATACCGATCCCCAATTGATAGGCCGGGTACAGTCTTCGTCACCGAAACCGGAGTCGCTATCGCCGGATATTGGGTAGGGTGTTGCTCGTCCCGATTGTGATTCTTTCAGTGGGTCGTACGGTGTGATTGATTCATTTAACGATACGATTGTTGTCACCGATGATGCTAGTCGATTATGGTTGTTTATGTTGCTGCTATTAAATGATGGCTGATTGAAGTTACTATTGCTATTATCACTGGAGGAGTATTGATTTGGCTGGTTCGAATGTAATTCGTTTTGTGCACTATTATTGATTAGTTTGGAGTTATTGTAATGGTTCTGGTGAAAATCGGGCGCGTTGATCGATGATGACGACGGCGACGACTCTTTACTTTCATGTTCAATTTCACGGTCTATACTTTTTAGAGTATTGCAAATTAACACAGATCGATATAAAGATTGCTCAGATACTTGACGAAATCGCGACAATTTGAACATAGATAGATTTCTCATTTTTAGTCTTCGGTCTCTATAGCATTGCTTACTATTGCACCAATTCCCTCTACCATCACAGCATCGTTTCGGATGTCTAGAGTCTAGACTACCATAACTACCACTGCCTAGTTCCAGGTACGATTTGCCATTTTCAGCACAACGTATAGTTTGTTGTGGACTTGCTGCCTCCGGTATATAATATCCGTTATTATTCCATGTGTATTGAGCAGCGCGGGTATAGTGGCTCGGCGTTCGTGAGCAATTTTGCTGTGGATACGGTTCCGAATAATAATTTGGTTTCGGATATCCAGGTGGCATGTAACCTCTTGGCGCTGAACTCGGATATCGGATTGGTGAATAGCTCGGTATAATACTGTCCTCTTCATCAAAATCATCTTCAAAATCATCGTCATCTTCTTCCAAATCGTCTGCATTCAATAAAGTGGTTGCTAATGCAGATCTGGAACTATCAGACCCCCATGTATCAGGTACGGCAACAGCTTGTAATCTTGATATACTATCTACGATTGGTTCAGCACTCCACAGTTCACTCGGCACGGCTACGACGGCTTCCAGTTTGGCTATGCTGTCTTCGGCGCTTGGCGCTTGGAATTTATTAATATTTCTGGAATTTGTTATTGTTGGCATGGTCGACCATCGACTCGCTTTGGCTGGCGTACAGTTCGCTTGTACATCGCCAGCATTACCACATACCCCTACTTCGTATTTTCGTTTCGTGGCCGTTGCCTGAAGACCCATCATTGCTGAATTCTGAAAAAGAAAAATGGAACATTTTAGACACAACCAAAACACGACACAGCTGGGAAATTTTCTTTTGATGTGTTTTCATTTATTGCATTGATTCACTGCAATGGAAAGGACGAGCTTGTTGTACAATTGTACAAGTCACTCAACAAGTAGATAAGAATGCGACTGTCATACTCTCCTCATAAATCAGTTTGAACATCGCATCCCAATCGTCAGAAAAATTAGTAATGAAAAATCTCATAGATCAATGCACTCCAAGCACGAGCGGCACTCTAAAAAGCTGCCAATCGACCGTCTTTTGCTTGGAGTGCGTTGGATAGATCCGATTTGAATCGCAATCGTTACTGCCAGGATATGTAGTGAAAGAATTTGGATTAATAACAAAATATTTCATATAAAATTGTGTTAAAAGTTACTGTTTTTCGCTTTAAACAATTTACCGGTAAATATACCGGTAATTCTGTCTTAATTTACCGTTTATTTGTTTTTCAAAATCAACGGTAAATGCGAAATGGTCAAGTCGGAGATGTCAGCTTGGATGTCCCGGATGTAAATTGTATTTCATTCCATTTCCATTCATTCATTCATCATCATTGTAACAAAAATCCAACAACCATTACGTAGCTCCCAGTTTGCAAATAAACAATTAAAAGAAGCTAATTGCAAGGATTGAATGAGTGTCGATTCTGGACAATTGCATTAAAATGATGAACTCAGATATTGACTATTGAAAAATGAAGACTGTATTCGGTGACGAAAAATGGGCGAGTCAGCTACCAAAGGAGAATTTTGGAGGTGCCTGCTACAACGTTGATAATAGCCACAAAGAATCTGATTCGCAACTTTTCAATCTTCAATGTGTAATATTCTTCTGGCATTAGAAATAAAAGAAAACTATGTGTTGAGTCTTTCGGTAGCTTTGACTGATGATTTACAGTGTATTATGTGTTAACATGGATGACCTTTGGGCAACTTCTTGTGATTGCCAGGTCACGGTTCATCATGACTAAAGTATATTGCGAAAATCAAAGGAAACTCTATAATGTCTATTTCATTCCGGATCTCTAAGGTTTTACAGTTCCTAATAATTACTGAAATAGATATAAAGAATGACAATCCATAGTCCATAGAAAAATTCAACATTTTCAGACGAAACGAACTGAACTGAACACACCGTACAAAACTCAACTAACCATCACATCTAAACTACCTACTCTCCTTATTTAAGAAAAAAAAACCTAAAAAAAACTTACGTTACGACAAAACACTATTCAAAATGTGATGGATATTTTTCTTCGATTTTTTGTTGTTTTTGTTAGTTGTAGGTAGAGAGTTTAATACCAACGTTTGGAACTTGCATTCGTATTGTATGAATGAGAGCGGCAAAATATTATCTTAAAATGTAACCGTGCAGCTGTGCCAGTCCCTCTTTTCGTTGGAAATACACATGCACCATGATCGGTAATATTCATGAAGAGTATTCGGCAGGGCCGTAGCTACATGGGAGCGAAGGTGTGCTGGGTACAACGTGATAATTACAAAAAACCTTTTTTTTCTTTGATTTCATCATACGAAAATATTTTTACCGCCTGTTAGCATACCCTGAGATCGTTACCCAGCTACGCCACTGATATCCGTGCGAGCAGTGTACGACATATAGCTCGTTCTCCGTATAAGGCATACATCTCAAAACGGGATTTACTTTTTTATCGCATTCGCGCCATCTGACGTCATCATTACATCCCTAGCGATTTAAATAATACTTTGAACTTTCAGGGGAAATTGTCGTTCCCCTTTTTTGTTGTCTCGTTTACGCACATACGATAAAGCAGCGTATTATCATATGAGCGAAAGTCGCGCCTCTTCCCCTTATATGATAATAATCTACTATAGCCCCTCTAAGGCAAGGCTAGAAGTTTGTATTAACAGGCGCCAAATTTGAAACAGACCAGAAATTCAAGAAAACCAAAGATAATTAAATTATTGGTTGTTTTACCAATACAAGCTGTTCGGAATTGCTGTCATCAAAAATGTTTCTCACCACCCATTCATACAACACTTATAGCGAACTTGATCCCATTTGTTTATACAAATGCGTGCTTATAATGCGATTGGTTAAAATTTATTCGATTTATATGCAGAAAACACTTAGGGCTCTTGCAACCGAAAACTTCAACGGCCCTAATTCACCACACACCCGATTTCAATGAACGTTTTTTCTCTGGATTGATATTGGCCAAACCTAACAAACCACAATGAAAGCGGATAAATGTTACTCGGTTTATTTGCAAAAGGCCCTTCCTACAATAATCTCTGTCTCCTCGCATTGGTATTCGCAACACCTTTCGAATGAAACCAAAATCAATGAAATTCAACTTTATATCGAAGCATTTCATTGGAGTTTCATTTTCAAATTAGACTTCGTACAGGACTATCGAAATATCTGAGCTGTGTAAGCCGTTTTAACAGATGAGTATAAATGGAATGATCGAAAGATGCAGTGTTGCAAAGCAGTTTTAAGATGTATGTAGTCTATAAACACCTAGCTATATGCCGTACACGACTCGTACGGGTCCCCCTTATGTTCAAGAGAGGTATTTGTCCTAACGTTAGTGTGATTCATCGAAAAATATTTCGTGTCATCGTAACGTTACCAGACCTCACCAATTTCATCTGATTGGCTACCGTCGTTTTTTTGGCATGGACCCCTTGACTTTCACTCAAGGGAATGGCATCATCTACAAATTTTTTTGAGATCGACGCGGCGTGACAAAAATGTATCTTGTGTCATACTGTTGGTTTAAAATCAGGTGCGGAAAATTCGTGATCCCAGGTTTGTTCCAACTTACATAAACGGATCATCATCTTTCATGTCTTGGGTCGGAATATTGTTGGTCAAAAAGAGAGTTACAAAGCGACTTAATAATCTTAGTAGCCTTCTGTAGATAGTACGGGGTTAATAAGTGAGACCATAAGTTGGAAACAAAAACTGTTAAATTTAACATTTTTCATCACTGCACTGCTAAACTACAAGTTTTACAGTAAAGTATAAACAAAATGTTACAATTAAAGTGAGAGCGAGAGATTCATTCGGTTGATGATGATGGTTACTGGTTACTGGTACAACATCAACATATTTCTCTGACAAAATATAAAAATATACCGAAGAAAAGCAGCATTAAAGTAATCGAGACTTCGAAGAAGGCTAAAAAAAGAATGATGTGTTTTGGGTTCTTTTTTATCGTGGAAAAGCTTTTTGTATAGGAGAGGCATGGTCGTGAGACACTTTCCTACCGAATATTTTTGACGATTTTTTAATTTGTCCCAAATGTTTTCACTTTTATGCGAATCATTTCTCTCAATTTTCTGAATATATAGTTTTCTGGTAGGCTTCATCCACAAATCCCGTCCTCTTCGAAGAGGGAGAGGGGGTTTACGATGAAAGTGTGACTTACGTGGTAATGGAAGTAGTAGGTAATGGAAAAGTGCGGACAAGGGGGGAAGGCCGGAGTCTGAAAATCTGTAAAAAGTGAGGACGGAATTTATCAATGGTCCCGTTCGTCAATATTTCGGGCATCGTTGTTGGTACAAATTCATCTTATAATGGAAATTCGTTTTTATAACATTTCAAAGCATGGAATATAGTCAAGTTCTGTTACGAACGAATATTATTCTCTGCATTTACCGTACAACAACTCAAAACATAATATAATATTGTGTGTGTGTGCATGGGTACATGTACACATATAAATATGTACATAAACACAGCAGCAGCATACACAGAGCCGAACATACATTTATTTCATTTTCATACATACGGCTCTTGTTTCCACACTCTATATCTCTATTCCAAAATATATCTATATCTATACCGGCACACATATAAATACACACGAACATTTTCGGATCGGCGGCGAGGGGAAACTCTGGATACTCTGAACAGTGAACAGTATCTATTGCCAGCAAAATTTTGAGGGTAGAAAATAAAACGTTATAACGTTATAAGGGATAATTTTTCCTACCCTACCCATTTGTGCGACCTCCAAGGGTACGTTATTCGGCGCAAATATATATACAAACCTACGTAGCGTACATATATTTATCGTCTAGAATGTAGAGTAGAATATTATAATCTGTATCTAGACTTCGTGTAGAAAATGCTATTGCCAGTGTTCGCAAGCAAGCAAGCAAAGTACATAACCTATATGTTGTATTTTATACGTAGACGCTAAGAACATTGGTTGCTAAATAATAATTGTACGTTATACATTCCTAGCTGGTTGTGTATCTCTCTACTCTACTCTACTGTACACCCATCCAAGTATTTATATATATAATATTGGAGAGAATGGTGGAATATGCTCAGGGAAAATGTCATACTTCAGTATTAGAATTATACTGCAAATTGTATGAAATGAAAATGCTGGCGGGAAATGTTTT